>JAUTDX010000944.1:0-103592 GCA_030844895.1 Ambrosia x helenae
CAATTATTAAATCCAAACATATAATATATAAGTCTCGTAAGCTTATTTTTTTTGAATTAACTGGTTCTGACGAGCTCTTAAGTATTGTGTCCCAACAATACCCTTCGAAGGCCACCCCGCTTCTCTTTCACATAGGTGATTCACTCTAGAGGCTCCGAGAATGTCGGAGCGGCGGCACGATGAAGATTGGCAGGAAGCGACCACAAGGAAAGGGAGGAAAGGGTCATCTCAACAGGGGAACAGTTCTAAGGTAATCTCAAAGTATTTTCATCTCTAATATTCCTCTGAAGTGCTCTTCAGAGGATCTTAAAGAGACGTTTTCTGGTTTTGGGTTATATGAAGGATCGTATATTGCTCGTAAATTTGGATAAATGGGGGAAAAAGGTTTGCGTTTGTGTCTTTTCGAGATGTGGCTGACGTGAAACGGTTAGAATCAGAGATGGGAGATGTGTGGATTGGGTCGTATAAACTATTCGTAGCGATGGCAAGTTTGTGGATGGGAGTGTCATTGATAGAACCGGTTGACGATAGGAAAGGAAAGGCAAAAACTTCCAATCACCATGCACATGCAAACCCTAATTTAGGGGGAGCGGCGACTGATGTAGGAGGAAAGGGAGGTAGGTCTGGGTCGAAGGAGGTGGAAGGTGGCAGTCATTCCTGGATTCGTTGCTCAACAGGAATAAGGTGGATGTTATTACGGTGGATGATGTAGTGAGGCTTTTGATTTTGATCAGTGGCATGGTGTGGCCTTGAGAGGTAAGGTGGTTGATTTTTTTAACGTTGATCTCGTTGCAAAAAAATAGCCGTGAGACAACGGTGGGCTGTGGAGAGTATCAAGTACATGGTGGGTTTCATGTGATCATGTTTTTAAGTGTAAAGAGGAGGCATCCAGGTTCTTGGAGGTTAAAGAGGTGTGGTCGCAATGTTCGAAGAATTACAAGGTTGGCACGGACTATGAAAGTGGAGAGGAACGGTTGGCTTGGGTGCAGATTCATGGGATTCCGGTGCATTTGGCTCTTGATTAAGTCTTTTCTTTGGTGGGATAGAGGTATGGTAAGAGTGGTAAATCGGAGAGCATGTCGGTTGACGATAACAATTTTTCATATGCTTATATTGTGTACTGTGCAAGAAGCGTGGCAGAATTGTTGATCGTGTGGATATTTCTTGGCGAGGAGAAACGTTTAATGTATGGATAGATGAGGATGTGGCGAGAATGGGTTTCCGGATTGTGTTGGAGAGGTGAAGGGGGATACCGAATACGAGAAACAGAAGGAGGAGAGTGTAGATGATGGTTCTCAACAAAACGAAGTTACTATGGTTAATGATTTAGAGGACGGGGAGGTTGGTAGGGAGAGATGGTTAACAGGAGAGGGAAGACCAAAAGAATGTGGATGGGAACGATGGGGATAGGTGATACGGTTGTAGCGAATGAAGTCAATGAAACAGTTCAAACAGTAAAGCGTAAAAATTTAGGAGGAAGTCTCTTTTTCAGAGGAGGGGTGTCTACGGGGTCGGCAGGTCGGCCTAAGAAGAGGTGTAGGGAGGACAACGACATATTTGGGGTGGATAAGTTGATAGGGATTTTGTCACAAAGTGTGGAGTCTACACAGGAGTCGCATGAGTTAGAGGAGTAGGACTTTATAACACCGTGTTCAGAATATCTGTAAGGTTAATTTGGGAGGAGGCTTTCAATGATTCGATTGCTAATATTGGGATGGAGGAGGAAGATCAGCCAACGAGTAGAGAGTATGCATGTTCAGGAGGTGGTAACAATGTAGAGGTGGGGTACCAGTTAACGAGACAACAGCTACAGTATCATTGGGCCTGGCTTTGGGTGTTTACTGATTTGGATAAATTTGTTCCTAATGTTAAAGAGGTGTTGAGATCCGAAGGTTATCAAGAGGTTAATTTATGAATAGTCTTTCATGGAATATTCGTGGGTTGGGGATTGCTAGTAAAGTGGACTGGATTCGAGGTATTCGGGTAAATAATGTGGGGATTTTTTTGATGATTCAGGAAACCAATTCGGGTCGTTGGACTCGGTGGATTTGAGTAGGTTTTGGGGTAACAACGATTTTCAGTTTGACTGGGTCCTTCGGAAGGTAGATCGGGTGGTCTTCTTTCTATATGGGATCCTAGAGTTTTTAGCATGGAGACTGTTGGTAAATCGGCGAATTGGTTGCTGGTTTCGGGTAGATTTAAAGGGTGTGGGGAGGTGGCGCATGTCCTTAATGTGTATGCTCCTCAAAGTTTGGTGAATAAGCGGGTGCTTTGGGCGGAGATTGGAGGTTTGGTGGGGTCTTGGGGAGGGCATGTGGGTGGTGGCTGGGATTTCAACTCGGTGAGAAGTGAAACGGATAGACGGAATTGGTTTTCGCTGCGGCGGAAGCTGATGAATTTAATGGTTTTTTAGACGACACTAATCTTCATGAGTTCTCTCTGAAAGGGAGACGTTTTACTTGTGTTGCAGGTACAAAAATGAGCCGTATTGATAAGATTTTTGTCAATTGGAGTGTTCCTATGGCATGGCCGAGTGCTGAGTATGTTGCTCTAGAAAGACATATTTCGGATCATTGTCCTCTTATGTTAAAGACGGTGGCGAGGAATTTCGGTCCCAAACCTTTCAGGTTTTTTAATTCTTGGATGGTCGGGATGTTTTTAGCGATTGGTGAAGAGGACGCTGGAATCCGGTTGTTTTGAAGGGGAGCCAGACGCCATATTAGCTCAAAAGTTCAAGTTGCTTCGAGATCGTATTAAAGTGTGGATGGCCGATTGTAAACAAAAAGAGTTGGAGGAACAGGGGATTCTTGCGAGTGAATGTAAGGAGTTAGAAGAGGTTATGGAGGTTGGGATCTCTCGGAGGAGGAGGTTTGGTCGCTTACAGAAATTAGAAGACGTCTCAAGGAGCTTGATCTATTCCGTCAAAGTGATTTGAAGCAAAAAGCTAGAAATAATTGGGCGTCTTATGGGGATGATAACACGAAGTTCTTTCATGGTTGTATTAATAAGAGGAAGGCGGCCAATAACTTGCCGGGTCTCATGGTTAACGGGTGTGGGAATTCAAGCCGCATGTTATCAAAAGAGAGGTGCTCGCTTTCTTTAAGAACAAGTTTAAAGAGGATGTCATAGAGAGGCCTAAGTTGAATTGTTATGGGCTGAAGAAGGTGTCCGATGAAGAAGCTTCTATGCTTATTGATTCATTCTCGGTTCAAGAAGTTAAAAGAGCTGTTTTTGATTGTGGAGTGGATAAAGCGCCGGGGCCGGACGGTTTTAATTTTGGTTTTCTTCGGCTTTTTGGGATGTTTTTGAAGCGGATTTTGTGGATATTATGAACAGGTATCACACTAAGGGCCGATTTAGTTTGGGAATTGCATCGTTGTTTATCACGTTAATTCCTAAGGTGGGGGATCCGAATGTATTAAATGATTTTCGGCCGATTAATCTCATCGGGTGTATTAGCAAGGTTGTTTCCAAAACTTTAGCTAATCGCATGAGGATGGTTATGGGGAACGTCGTGTCAAAGCATCAATCCGCTTTTTTATCAGGTAGATACATTTTAGATGGGCCTCTTATGACTAATGAGATCATCACATGGGCTAAGAAGAGAGGTAAAAAAATATTTCTATTCAAAATTGATTTCGATAAAGCATATGATAATGTAAACTGGGAATTTTTGTTGTCAATTATGGCTCAAATGGAGTTTCCGGCCTTGTGGTGTGAATGGATTCGGGGTATTTTGGAGTCTAATAGGTCTTCTATTCTGGTGAATGGCTCTCCTACTTTTGAGTTCAGGTGTCACAAAGGGGTTAGACAAGGGGATTCCTATTTTGCCGTTTCTTTTTATTATTGTTATGGAGGCGTTTTCGGGGTAAATGAAGAAGGCTTGCGATATCGGTGCATTTGATGGATTACGGCTTCCCAATAATGGCCCTATTTTATCCCATTTATTGTACGCAGATGATGCTATGTTGATGGGAGAATGGTCATCATTTAATTTCAAGAATATGAAGCGGATTCTCAGGATTTTCTATTTGTGTTCCGGGTTGAAAATTAATCTTCATAAGTCAACTCTTTTTGGTATAGGGGTAAACAACGAAGAGATGGTGAGTGAGGCGGAGGCGTTGGGTTGTAAACCCGGTTGTATTCCGTTTATTTACTTGGGCATCAAGGTGGGCACCAATATGAATAAAGTTGCTAATTGGGAGCCGGTGGTTACGACTTTCAAGAAGAGACTGTCTAAGTGGAAAGCGAATACGTTATCGATAGCTGGTAGATTAACACTGATTAAATCGGTGCTACATAGTTTACCAACATATTACTTTTCACTTTTCAAGGCGCCTAAAGCGGTTGTTCAAGTGCTAGAGGGTTTGATGCGGCGGTTTTTGTGGGGTGGGTCCGATGAGATTCGCAAACTTCATTGGGTGTCTTGGGATAATGTGACCAAAGGTATTGATCATGGCGATATTTAAACGAGCGAGTTGCTATGTGGCGTAAGGTGATTGTTTCGCTGCACGGGTCTAGTCGTGGGTGGGGTTTGGTTCCGGCAAATTCAGCTTTCACGGGAGTTTGGAAGAACATGGCGAAGCTTTGGAATGTGTACAAGGTTGAGGGGATGGGTATAAATAATTTGATAAAGGCCAAGGTGGGAGATGGTAGCTCTGTGAGGTTTTGGCTAGACTCTTGGTTAGGTTCACAACCTTTAAAGGAAGCGTACCCGATGTTATTCAACCTGGAGAGACAAAAGCGTGTTTTGTTCAAGGATCGGCTTATTGGGTTCGGTAGGAACAGATGTATTAGATGGGAGTGGTCTCGAGCGCCGGCTTCAGCGGAAGAGATTCAAGGCAGGCAACACATTGAAGATCTTCTCGAGTCGGTGTCTTTAAATGATTCTAGTGACGAATGGAGGTGGGAAGATGGGAGGGGGGATGAGTTTTCAGTGAGTGTGGTTAAAAGATGGATGCTTGGTCCGGTTAACTCGGGTGAGCGATTTAGTTTTTCGTGGAGTAAGGGGGTTCCAAACAAATGTAACATTTTTATGTGGCGGGCCTTTTTAGATCGTATTCCTACTAAGGTGGCTCTTAGTCGGAGAGGTATTATGGTTGATAATCCGAGGTGCGGTTGGTGTGATGGTGATCAAGAGTCCACGGAGCATGTTCTCACGGGTTTGCTGGTTTGCTTCAGGTGTGTGGAATGGGATTGCGAGTTGGTGCAAGGTCCCGGGGTTATTCGTCTTTCACGTCAATGATCTTGTTCACATGCACGAGTATTACGATATGGTTGGGAATAAAGGTTTGGTGTTTCATGGTATTTTGATCATTGCTTGTTGGAGGTTGTGGAAAGCTAGGAACGAGAAGACTTTCGAGAACAAAGAGGTGAAGATTTTTGACGTTGTTGCGGATATTAAGATTCTCGGGTTTCTTTGGTATAAACATAGATTCAAAAAAGAGGTAGTGGATTGGGATAGATGGAATAGTTTTGAAATTATGTAGTTCGTTTTTCTTGTATTGTGGTTTTTGGCTCCTGTCTCCGCCTTGGAGATAGTGTGTCGTTTGGTGGTTTAATAAAGTTATCTTTCAAAAAAAAAAAAAACATAGGTGATTCACTGGGAATGGTTACCTCAGTCAAATCATTAAAAGCTGTAGGCTTAGCCTCAAACTTGTCACTTTTTAGGAATGGACTAGGAAGTTTACCAAATTCCTATGGCAAACTCCCTTTTTCAAAGCACGGGTTTCCAACAACCCCCCCCCCCCCACAGTGACCTCACATGTTCATACAATTAGGTTGTCCTATTGAACTAAGATCTTGGGATCTCAAGTTAGTTGAGTTAGGTTTCATGTGCATGAACTTTACTTTTCAAGGGCTTTAGTCCCATTTCCATGGATGACTTCTTAACTAACTCTGTGCTTAAGCCTTTTTGTTAGCGGATCCCTGATGTTATCCTTTAACTTCACATAGTCAACATTGATAACTCCTGTAGAGATTAGTTGTTACTGTGTCATGTCTACGTCTTATATGCATGTTTTTACTGTTATACATTATGCTATGAGCTCTGCCAATTGTCGATTGGCTATCACAATCTATGCATATGGCCGATGTCGGCTTCGACCACCTTGGTATATCCTCAACAAATTGACGTATCCATTCTGCCTCTTCACCCGCTTTATCTAAAGTGATGAATTCTGATTCGATCATGGATCTAGCAATAACCGTTTTCTTAGATGATTTCTACGATATCGCTGCACCTCCAAGTGTGAACACATAGCCACTCGTTGCCCTGGAATCGTTCGTGTCAGATATCCGATTCGCATCACAGTAAACTTCAAGAACTGTTGGATATCTATTATATTGCAGCCCGTAGTCTCATATGTATCTCAAGTACCGAAGCACCCGTGTCACGCAAATCTAATAAATTAAACTTGGGTTGCTCGTGTATCTACTTAGCTTGCTGCTAAATCTGATATGGTACAATTCATCAGATACATCAAGCTGCCAATAATTCTTTAGTACTCTAATTTAGTTAACAGGCTCACCTCGATTCTTAGCTAGATGTTGACTCGTGTCAATGGGAGTTCTGGCCACATTAGAATCATTTTCATTTAACTTCTCAAGAATTTTGTACACATAATGGGACTGACTTATAACAAGCCCATTCTAGGTTCGTGTGATTTTTACTCCCAGAATTACATTCGTTCATGTCAAACCTTCCATTTTCAAAGGCAAGTCACCTCCACATTTAAGTGTTTTGGATAACTACCAATTGGGGTGATGAAAGTTTCTTCCTTTTATATGTAGTTTGAAAAAAACTTCTCAGGTACCGGTCAACAAACCAGGTCAAGATCCCCCCCCCCCCCGACCCACATTGCTTGCACTTTGATTAAGCTCATGATGACATTAGACACCCGTAATAAGATAGCAACTATCTATATCTTTGTGTGTGACACCCGTCAACAAACCAGGTCAAGATCCATACACATTTTTCTTAACCATGTCATTTCATGTGCATATTAGACATTTTTTTAGCACTTACTATACCATACCTAGTCTACCAAAGTCTGAGCTATATCAGAAATTCAATACATTATCCGTTTACGCATGCAACACCCGAATTATCCGAGATAATTGTCGTTGAGCAATCAAGCCAATCACACACTCAACGTGAAGCAACCAGGTATCCAATTACTACGTATGGGCAAAACAACAATACAAATGACAATACCAAAGTGGGATATTACACAATTCCACTCAAATCTGAACAATTCCCAATATGTTTGATGAAAATTTACACACACAAAATCATGAAACATTACTCAAGACACAAACACATATGGACATGAATTAATATTATCAAACAACATATGTTTGTTAATTATTAACACAGGTAATGGTAATATAAAAGCTTATATTATTATCACCACAACACACGTTACCAATTCATTAAATCATCAACATATACGTGTGTTAACATTCAACAATCGATTCCTATACCATGAATAACAAGTAGTCACATAGAACACACCATGTCCATACCTATATATGTATAATCGGCTATGTATCCATTCTAACAACACTAGACTAAACCATGGAATCTATATATATATATATACACACACACACACACACATCTATGCCTATCCATTTAACCACATAACCGTACTCACTCTTGATATGATGATGACAAACAAAACTCACCAATGTATACATATACACACACGACTACACATCTAGAAAACAACAAGGAAAAGCTTCAATCGTCCATTCTTTTCACCAAGATACACAAGATTGGATAGGACATGACCATGCCATCTTAGAACAACTAACCTATCCTCCTTTTCCTTCTTTTCTTTCAGTTGAACACAACACCAAACAAGACAAACCATTCAACTTTTCTATGACAACATATATTATACTACAATGGATCTTGTGTTGACAAACCATTGTCCCATGCTTGATTTCATTACAAAAATGTATCCCTTCTTTGTCCTAGGCTTCGGCCGACCCATCACCAACACACCACCACCTTTTCTTTTCAAAGTGTTATACAAGAATGAAAACAATAACAAACACAAGAACACCTTCCCATGCTAGATCTTATTTCCTTTTAAACCTTAATCACAATCGGACTATGAGAAGCTCCAACACACCCGTGATTTTTGCATAGAGAAACAAGACAAACTGTCTTATGAGGAGTCATTTTCATGCATAAACAACCAAAACTATGAGGCTTTCACTAAATAGGAACCTACACCCTTTTAGTTTATTCCCAAGAACATGGACTTGCAAAAACATCTAGCCTAAACAACATAGAAATTGGCTAACATATGGAATGCATGTTATCAATCAAAGTCAACTTATTATATAGAATTGGAAGGCCACCTTTACTTATCAATCCCAAGCTCTTTGACTTACCAAAACTATCCAAACTTATCCACCCCCATCGGCCTATATATAGTGGCCGAATGTTTCATTAAAACTTTGCACCGAGATTCCAAAACACACACTAATCTCTCATCTCCCTTTCCTCTTGAAACCATCGGCCGAGACCACCATTGAGGCAACCACAAGTTGTTTGTTTTCGGTACCCATCCACGTGAAGAACCACCAGAAGATCAAGGAGTTACATTGTGAATCACGGCCCAAAGGAAGCTCTAGATCCTCGAAATCATTAACCACCATTCCAACATCTTGGTATGTGATGAAAACTCTCCTTAAATCTTTAATTATAATCGGCCCACACCTAAACATCCGACCCCGACCCTTGTTCTTGTGAGATCAACCTAGACCAAAGTTAAAACATTGTATTATAAAGTAACAAACTTATAGAGTGTTAGTTTGTCACAAATTCATTTATATATATACATACACACATACACATACACATACAAACATACACATTCACATACACGACACACATATGTGACTTTCGGCCGATATCTATGTTGATTATTTTCCAAAATAATCATTTCTAACACGCTCGTTTATTTTATACAATAATCTTTTCTAACACACTTGTTAGAAAACTAAATATATTAGTTTAAAAATTACACTTACGATTTTGTAAATAATTATTTCTAATATGCTCATTAGAAATGTTTTATGACATGTTATTCTTTCAAAGCCCTCGATTCAAACACGCTTATTAGAAATACATGTTTTGAACATTTTATTTCCATAACTATTTTCTAATACTTTCATTAGAAAATGTAAAGATTTCACTCCGATTTGATGTACCAACAACATATTTCCAAAAGAATAAACATTTACAAACTTTCGCGAACCAAAAAATCGTTAAAAAGAAGGTTTAAGATTGGTTCCCAATCTACACGGAAGTCTGATTTACTAATCTGTTTAAGTTTGTTAGAAAACTTACATTGAAATCGAAGACGAAATCATCAGCGTAAACCGGGTTTGTGTTTGACACAATTTCTTTAAACAGATTAGTGATCTGCTCCCAGGGTACACCGGTTCTAAATAGTGGTGGTGTACTTCCGGACTTACACACTTACCTTAAAGATAACTGAAACTTGGCTGCTACGCTTGAGTGTATGTGTGTTGCGAGAGTTTCTTAGTGTATTTTTCTCTCATTTAAAATGAGACACAAAGCTTACTATGTATACATGAATCATGGCTAGTAAAAAACTAACATAATTAGAGACTTAAATTTTCTTTATTAGCCATAAAACTCTAATAAAGTCTTATAAAGAAACTTTACTCATGAGTTTTTTTTTTGAATTCACCACATGAAGAATATAATTAATAATTTTAATTTCATTAAATTAAACGTAACTAACTAAATCTACATTCACCTTTCAATTTTCTAACAATTATGTGATTTAACATGACCCGACTCAATCCAAAAATTTTGACTTTGGCTCCCAAGTATCAGAAAACAATGACACCACATATGAAAAAACACTCATGGCTCCATCACTTTAATTTAGATACTAAAGATATGTTTGGATGTATAATACTTTTAGGTTAGAATTAGCTTCAACATACTTAACCAAATATTTAATCGTTGTTTGTCGAGTTTCAACCCATCCATTTTGTTACTAAAGATTGCAAGTTAGAGTTGTTCAAACGAATCAAAGTTTGTTTAAGCTCAACTCAATCTGAAACTTAGCGATCTTTTTTTAAAAAGTTCTGAGTCCGTCACCACCACACACAATATATCCCTATCTTAAAATGTATCATAGATTCATAGGTTTGTAATATGACTGGAACACCACAAATTTAGTAACTGTTAATTTTAGGATTTAACTGATACTGATAACTGGTCATGACAAGAACCGTTTACACGAGAACCGTTTAACCCGGCTCCGAACCGAACCGATATGTTTTTATACGGTCCGATTTTGGTTCTTATATTTAACAATAAACGGTTTCGATCTGATTCGTGTTCGGGTTCAGATTCAAGTTGATTCGGTCTGGTTCTAAACCGTCACACACCCCTGATTCAATGCATCAACACTTTATCTTAAAAATATCCAAAAACATCATGTGTCATGACATTATTGACCATAGATTCCATCTAGAACAAAAAATAAAGTTCACGAGTCAATATTTATTTTCGAATTAGAAGAAACGAAGAAGATGATAAAGTAAAAACTAAAAACTAAAAACCTAAAAAGCAGTCACATAAAACACAACCTTTGACCAACCTCTAATCACACGCCACGTGTCACACACCATCTCTCTCCTCCCTCCTATAAAACCTTAACTCTGCAACTGTTATTCATAACCGCCAACACTCTTTTCATCTCTCTCTCTCTCACAAACTTATAAAGCACACTCTTTTATAGTTTTTACAATGAAATTGGAGCAAGAAGTTAACCAACCAGAGCACGACACGTGTCGAACCATCGAAGTTGTGCACCCAGTAATCAAACAATCAATTACGGTTGCTGATAAGCTCGATTCTAACGGCGAGGAGCTTTACACGCCGCCGTTAAACTTCTCAATGGTGGATAACGGAATATTCCGTTCTGGATTCCCTGATACCGTTAATTTCCCGTTTCTTAAAACCCTTGGCCTTCGTTCTATTGTGTATGTCACTCTTTATTATTCATCAATTGTTTTTAATTGTGAGTATTAATATTGGGTTTTGTCAATTTAATTTTTTTTATTTTTATTTATGGAATTTATACATATGCGACAAATTTTGTTTCGGGTTGAGCCAGTGGTTTTACTAGTTTTTTTTATCCTGGGCCCACATTTTGTTGCTAGTTAGTGTAAATTAATTTACTTTTATACGTATTGAGTTCGCCCTTAAATTAACGATCCCGTGACTTTCGGGCCCTCGTTTAGATTTGTTCAAGCTCTGTCACTATGTGGCAGCGGGATTTATGAAGGCCGGAAAGGATGCCTGGTTGTCCCTCGGTTTTCTTGGCGAAGTGAATAATGAGTGCAATTTTGTTTTATTCTTCGTTATTAGCAATACCTATGTACTTTAAAAAGTATTGGGATATGTTTAAAATTTTGTTTTAGATCCGTCACTGACTAGCGGGTGAGGTGATATGTGGGTGTCCGGGTTTGAATAAAATAATGGAATGATGATTAGATGTTAGGCAACTGCCGATCAAGTTGCGTGTTTGTATGTAAGAGCAAACGTAGTGGGCAGCGAAAATTAGCGCCCCTCCCCTACTTTGCTTTAATTTTATTGGTCAGTCAAAAAGTAATACATTTCACGCCACACTACAACCAAAATAACACAATTAGCGCCTTTGGGGACTGTGTGGCAGCGCCAATTGGGGCGCGAATTGCCCCTTTCATGCTCATTTCACCCACCATTACACATGGTCTAAGAGGGAATCTGACGGGTTTCTTTTTTTTTGTTGTTTTGTGGTGATTTATAGGTATTTGTGCCCTGAACCATATCCGGAGCATAATATGGAGTTTTTGAAGGCTAATGGGATTCATTTGTTTCAGTTTGGAATTGAAGGAACTAAGGTATATTTTGTCCTGATTCCCAAAGCAAGATTAGAGTGGACTAATAGTTAAGTGTTTTCAAAACCGGACCGGAACTAGAGAGTACATATTTTATGTATTTATATTATATATGACGTTGAACTAGTGAACGTTCAAGACTGCCAATTTGTTGTCTGGTCTGGTTCTGAAAACATTGTTTTAGTTTCAACGTATCTATTGCCTCTCTCAATTTGGACCGGAACATGTTTGTTAGTTTTAATGGTATATTTTTGCAGGAACCTTTCGTTAATATCCCCGAAGACACGATTCGTGAAGCGTTGAAAGTGGTTCTTGGTATGCAATCTATGCCCTTAACATCAATCACTCCACACTGAATTTAAAAGTTATTGCATTTGGGCTTTTTTTTCTGATTATACTTTGTTGTTTACTTGTTTACAGATGTAAGAAATCATCCCTTGTTAATTCATTGCAAAAGAGGCAAGGTATGATCATATATAACATGCCGCGATGTTATCTACCTGTATCTATATAATTCTATATATCCAAATGTGTTATTAACAGTTACTGTTCTTTCTTGTTCCAGCACCGAACGGGTTGTCTAGTGGGATGTTTGAGAAAGATACAAAGATGGTGTTTAACTTCAATTTTTGATGAGTACCAAAGATTTGCAGCCGCAAAAGCTAGACTTTCGGATCAAAGGTTTATGGAGGTTTTTGACGCCTCCGGATTTAAAGATATACCACCATGTCCATGTTCTTGTTCTTGTTCTAGGAGGTAAAGGCCAGTATCACGAAAGGGCATTTTCGTCTTTTTTCTTTTCCACGGGTTGGAATAAACTGGAATAGGCGTTGATTTCGCGGAATATGTTTAGCAGTTCAGGAATGATATTTCCCATTCCTTGAGGTTTACTTAAAACTGGTTTTTCTCGCTGTTAGGGCTGTAGTAAATTGTTAATGTACCCGATTAAACAAGTTGAAATTTAATGTAAATCGAGTTATTCTGTTGGTAAAAGCTCGTTTATTGGTTACGAACTTCAAACGGGGATGGGTTTGGGATTACCTATTGAAACGACTTATCTGCAGCCGCCAAACTCGACAACTTGCTAACCAGTTGGACCAAGTAAAACGTAGCTAAGGCCAGACCCGGACACAAGTGGGTATTAGCGGAAAAGTTCATTGATAAGGAGGGCTAAGGGCCCCCTAAAGCCCAAGCCAAGTCCATATCAAAATTTTAAAGTTCACATTATTGTTTTAATTTAGTCAGTCAATGTTTCTATGCAAGTTGCTATTAAAAGTATTAACTATTAACCAATAGGGAGCCAACCATCCAAATGGAAGATATGAATTTCTTTAAGTTCAGTCCATGGAGTATTTCTTTGTGCTCTTTTGGTACAAACTGAAGTTTATCGAGGGACCTTACCGAAATCTAGGGTAGTTGCAACTTGCAAGGGCGAAAGGTGTATGAAAGAGAGGCATCAAATGCTTCAAAGAAGAAGACACCGTGAGGACATTGCGAGATTAAGGGCTGTTGGGTTGATTTAGTGTTGAATCATTAAGAAATCTGAATGGATAAGAGGCTCTGAATGATTAAGTGCTGAATGGCTCAGCTATGCACCAAGTCTGAATGGTTCAGCTCTTAACCATTTCATTCAGAGCTTTTTTTAGGTTGAAACAAACAGTTTGAATGCTGAACCATTCAGAGCTGAATGGTTCAGAGCCTCGATAAGAGGCTACCAAACAGGCCCTAAAGTGGAGGAAAATATGTCTAAATTATGGATCAAATAGGGTTTTGATAACATTATAGACTAAATTTAGTTTATGGCTCTTAGTATGATTCTAAAAACCACTCCTTGTATCATTAGGATTAGCAAATCAATCATTTGATAACTGAGGTGCTTAAGTTTCATTCAGTCTAGTTTCGTTTTTGACCCAACTTGATTTGGCCCATTATCTCTCGGTCCCTTTTGCCACACACGATGAAAATCCATGCAGGCATCAAGTGGCAATCAAGGAGTTAAGATAGAAAACCAATGGAAGTTGAATTGAATGAGACATCTGTTAAAGAGGGAATCAAAGGCTTATCATTGTGTTGTCCCTTCAAGGTTTCGAAACAACATAGTGTTAATTTTTATCATAAATGCACCTTCAAAGTCAGGAGATAGGGTTGGATCTCTCTCTCTTTTTTAGCAATTTTAAAGGCTAAAATGGGGTCATATACCACTCAGCTTCTGTTGGAGTGGCATGCAGGCATGATGATAGGTGACTCAGGGTCTAATGGTCACAAGTTCGAACCTTGAATGATACCAGGTTTTATTGATTATTCACTGTCATGCCTTCAGGCAGATGGGTGGTTGGGTTTTCCCTGAATTTGTGGACCTGAAGGACCAGATGCCACGTGAATATTCTGAATTCGTCATAAAGGGATTCTCATGGGAGCCCGTAATGACTTTGTTGGACTTTAAAAAAAAATGGGGTCATATGATCCCTTGACCCTTACAAGATGCCCTTGTTAGTTCTTGAAATTCTTTTTTACTTTGTTCCCCCTTTTGGATATTGTCTTTTCTTGATACTAGAATAAGTGCATGTGCTTTTCACATGGTGCTCTTTTTTATCCACTTATTGGTTGAATTTTATTAACGTAAAAAAAATCAAATGAAATAACTCATACAACATGCATGAATGAATATAGATTTATCTTGGATTCTGTCATCAAAGTCACACACGTATTAAATTCTATAACTTTATCGTAAGTGAGACGTGAAGCTTCAACCGACCACTTTCCCATAAATATATTTAGTTATTTAACTTGTAAAGTAAACCACAAAACCTTATGAATAGAAGTAAAAAATTGTTTGATATATGTTTTTGTTGATTTAGTTATGTTGTTAAATCTATATAGTTTATTTATGTTATATTATGACACATATAAGGCGGACAAAAAGTAGCTTAACATAAACTTTAAGTTATACAAATTTTAAAAAAAATACCCGGTAAATATGGAGTAACTTTAATTTGAGTATGGTGTTTAAAAATAACTTTTTTAAATTTAAAAAAAATAACGTGTTACTTGATTACTATCGTATGTGTTCCCCTGTAAAAAACAGTCATATCATCAGGACATCAACCGGCAAAGGAAATATGTTAATCTTGTTATACTTTTGAGGTTGGTCAAATTTAAACTTGAGGGTGTTTAGGATTGCGTTTTGAAATGGATTTTTAGATTATTGCGTTTGGAAAACGCAAATAATCGGTTTTTAGTGTTTGGGTTTGAGTTTTGAAATAAATTTTTAGGCTATCAAAACTCAATAATCTAAAAACAACTTTAACCCTGCTTTTATAAAACGCATAATCTGTTTTGAAAAATCAATCCCAAACACCCTCTTAAGACTACACGGAGTGGAGGGGGGAAAGAGGGGGTGAAGCGTCATGTGGCACTTGTGGGACCTATGTGGGGGGGGGGGGGGAATTGTGGGGAGTGGAAGGGGGGATAAGGAGGTGAAAGGAATAATATTATATTGTGTTAAAGTTAAAAAAAAAATCGGCCAACCAGACAATGCCACGTGGCTTCCTCCCCTCCCCCACGCCCGGCCTTCCCTCCCCGCCTCACCTCTCCCGCCCCTCCTCCACTCCCCCTGGGACGGTGTTCCCGCCGGTGTAGGCCTCCCGCCCCACTCCGTCCTGTCTAAACAGTTTGAACGTTTTGTTGAAAAAAAATGGGCCCATCAGACGCTATAGTAGTAACCCAATTTAAAGGTGGGCTGTTAGGCCTACTTGGTGGTATCAACCTTAAGCCCAAATCGGTAAATCCTACAAAATCTATTTTTATATCAATCAGAAAGCCCATATTTTGTATTGTAAGTTAACTACACCTAAAAGTTCAAATCATATTGTTTTGTTTTAGTAGTATGTATAAAATCAAAACCAACTGTGAATGATTATTTATTACTTAGTTCAAAATTTAAAATAAATTTCATTTGAACTGATTTTATATATGTATTGTTGATATAGCACTTAGTTGATGTCATGTCAATCTTCACACTCGGTAAAAAGATGTAATTTTTTTTTTAATAAAAAGAAAAATAGTAAAATGAACTATTGGTTGAATACAACTTTAGGGTTCCAGTTGCATGGATCATAAACTTTCAAGGTTGAAACTTTATATAATGATGTAAACAATCTAAGTCGTTTGTGAACTTGAGACTGAGCTTAAGCATGATATTGACTTGCTAAAAAGTTAACCGGATTAAGTTTAAATAAGGTTGAGGCCGAGCTTGAGCCTAACATGAAGTAATTTAATAAATCAGTTTTTACCGTAAGTTCATGTACAAGACTTGATTAGGCTTTAAAAGTTTAAACGGAAAACAATTGTTTACAAAAACGATTTTATCATTACTAGTTTTCGGAAAAAATTACATCGAGATAGCGGGCAGGCGGACAACAAGCTGCGTCGCCATCCCTTTTGGGGGTCAAGTTATCCTACATAGTGTAACAAAAATGAGAAGGATGAGAAGGATACAAAAACACAATAGATCACGAAATGTGACATAATGAGCCACAAAACATAACACAATGCCGAAAAAATATAACACAATGCTAAAAAAAGACACAATGAATCGTGAAAATGACACAATGAATTGCGAAAATGACACAATGATGAAAATAAGAAAAAGACACAATGTTACATGAAAGACATAATGATATAACGTAAATTCTAAAAATTACAAGCTGAAAATCCAAAAAAGCGAAATGCTAAAAACTAAAATCGTAGGGTTCGATGAAACGGTTCCAATGCGGCTTGAATGCGTTCAATTGGAGTCCATTTGATACATTTCCTACGACTTTCTATTTTTCTTTCACTGTATATTTAAACCTAACTCTATTTAGGGTCAAGTATATAATGCAAAATCTATGATTACATAATAAATATCATACATATATCTATTATAAAACCAATTAGATTTAAAATAAGTAAACAAATACATAAAAAGCACTAAATAATAATTTAAAAAAAGTCAGAACCAAAGCTTAAAATATTTATAGCTCGTGTTGACTCCATTACAAAAAGATATACATGTTAACTAGACGAATGGTGGATATTAAAAGATGATGCTACATAGGAGTTGTCTGATAATAGTGTCCGCTGATATCCTGCTTTTATCACAGTAGATATAATTGAAGTGGAAGGAATGTTCTGTATAATGCACATGGAGGCTATTAAAAATATAGTGTGGTAATTAATTAAATCATATATAATTAGTGTCACAAGAGTGACCAATAATGAAAATTTGGAGGGAAGTGGGAGGCACGGGGAATCTCTGCTGTGACTGAGATTTCTGTTTATGGTGAATAGCATGTGTCGTTGTGTGTATATATATTCATCAAAAACAACAAAGTGTAAAATAGTAAAAGTTAAAAAGGCAAGATGTATGCTACATTTGTTGTGTAGTGCAACAAATGTGACACCACATGTAAAATAGTAAAAGTTAAAAATGTTTGATATATCTTTTTGTTGATTTAGTTATTTTGTTAAATCTATATAGTTTATTTATGTTATATTATGACACATATAAGGCGGACAAAAAGTAGCTTAACATAAACTTTAAGTTATACAAATTTTAAAAAAATACACCGTAAAGATTGAGTAACTTACTAACTTTAATTTGAGTATGGTGTTTAAAAGAGAAAATTGCAGTTTTCGACCCTGTGGTTTGCCTAAACTAACAGGTTCAGCCCAGGCTTAACACCCTGAGTACCTGTGGTTTCTTTTTTTAATACTTTACGTCCCTGAGACTAACAGCCGTTAGTTGTTCCGTTAGTTTGTGGTGAAATGACTATTATACCCTTAATTTTTTTGGGTGAAATGACTTTTATACCCTCCCATCTTCTTCTCCAACCTACCCAAAAATTCCACCCAAAAATTTAAGGGTATAATAGTCATTTCACCACAAACTAACGGAACAACTAACGGCCGTTAATCTCAGGGACGTAAAGCGTTAGAAAAAGAAACCACAAGTACTCAGGGTGTTAAGCCTGAGCTGAACCTGTTAGTTTAGACAAACCACAGGGACGAAAACTGCAATTTTCTCGTGTTTAAAAATAACTTTTTTAAATTTAAAAAAATAACAAGTTACTTGATTACTATTGATTATTGAACGTTTTGTTGAAAAAGAATGGGCCCATCAGACGCTTTGGTAGTAACCCAATTCAAAGGTGGGCTATTAGGCCTACTTGGTAGTACCAACCTTGAGCCCAAATCGGTAAATCCTACAAAATCTATTTTTATATTCAATCAGAAAGCCCATATTTTGTATTTGTAAGTTAACAACACCTAAAATTTCAAATCATATTGTTTTGTTTTTGTAGTATGTATAAAATCAAAACCAACTGTGAATGATTATTTATTACTTAGTTCAAAATTTAAAAATAAATTTCATTTGAACTGATTTTATATATGTATTGTCGATATAGCACTTAGGGGCTGTTTGATAGCCTCTGAATGGTCATTAAGAAGTTACATCTGAATGGTTCATAGTTTTTTAATGGTTAAGTTTTAATCTAAGTATGAATGGTTAAGAGGTAACATCTTAAGGGTTGCCTCTTAACCATAATGTTACCTCTTAACTATTCAGAGGTTATAGACCATTAAGAGGTAGTCTCTAAATGGTCATTAAGAGGCTACCAAACAGCCTCTTAGTTGATGTCATGTCAACCTTCACACTCGGCAAAAAAAACAAATATTCTTTAGAATTACATTAAAAAAAAACAATATAATAAACAAGTCAGAACCATAGCTTAAAATATATATATAGCTCGTGTTGACTCCATTACACCCAAAAAGATATACATGTTAACTAGACGAATGGTGGATATTAAAAGATGATGCTACATAGGAGTTGTCTGACAATAGTGTCCGCTGATATCCTGCTTTTTATCACAGTTGATATATTTGAAGTGGAAGGAATGTTCTGTATGGTGCACATGGAGGCTATTAAAAATATAGTGTGGTAATTAAATCATATATAATTAGTGTCACAAGAGTGACCAATAATGAAAATTTGGAGGGAAGTGTGAGGCACGGAGAATCTCTGCTGTGACTGAGATTTCGGTTTATGGTGAATAGCATGTGTCGTTGTGTGTATATATATTCATCAAAAACAACAAAGTGTAAAATAGTAAAAGTTAAAAAGGGAAGATGTATGCTACATTTGTTGTGTAGTACAACAAATGTGACACCACATGTTTTAAGTATCTACTATTCTATAGTAACTAGGTCGGTTTTTCTAAACATCATTATGTAACATTCAAAACTCGTTTAAATAAAGAATGATGATTACGGGTTACCGGTTAGAGACTGTGATGTCAACTATTGTAAGTACACATTAGTCATTAGAGAATACGAGACGTGAGGAATTTGTCATGTTGCACTCAATGAGGGGATGGTGAGTTTATATTTCATCATTCGAGAACCGAAAATAGGGTTGATCGATGACAAAGGGTGAGTAAGTGTACAAGACATTTACTTCAAGGGAAATGTCGGTCTATGTTTTGTTATATTGCACACTTAGAATGTTCATGATTTACGCAAGAATCAGATATGTACTAGTGAGAGAGGAGTCGAACGGTGGTTTGTAGACTTATGGTTTTGGTCATAAACAATATTAATGTTTGTGAATACGTTTGTTTACTTTTTCTCAAGGTATATGTGTTAAAACTTTATCACAAGCGATTCAGGTCTTCAACTCTCTTGTTACTTGTCAACACACCAAGCAAACTTGACACACAAGTTGCATAAACTTTATGCGACACTTTGTTTATTACTTATGTAAACGAATTACAAAACAAAGAACAAGATACGAATTAGCCTATGACTTAGATGGGTTTATATAGCCATCGTACATGATTCCTAACCGACCTAGACTTCCTATTCTAAATCTATTCTACCATTTGAATTAATTAATTATTAAACTAACTGATAAACATCAAAATAATAAACATATTATTATTAGCCGATAATGATGTTCCAGCACCCTTATCCAAAGTTGCCTTCTTTTCAATACTCCCTCTCAACTTTGGCTTGAGTACTTCTTCCACCAAGATCTTTCACTCCGTGTAACGCTCGCACCTCTTTGAGCTAATACTTGGATTCGCCTTTATCGCATCAATTTTTGCTTTCTCAACTTCATGATCACACATCATGGTATTCAAAGCAATTCTTTCATCCGCACTTGAAGCACGCTCCCTCTCGAACTCAACTTTCTTTGATTCTTCAACGACATAACCCGTGACATAAGACGAAACTTTCTCTTCACGAAATTCAACCAACGCAGTTTCCCTCTCGTCTAGTTCGGTCACGGTATCCGTAATTACTTCTTCTTTTTCTCATTGCAACAATTAAGCTAGTCGCTAGCGAACCGCGCAGACCTATTCCAGTAAACACATTACCATTAGGCTCCTTATCAATTCTTTCAAAAATTGAGTATTTGCACTTGTTATCTTTCTTTCTAGTGACCCCATCACCTTTATTTAATTCGTCAGTAGGCTTTTGAGAAGAATTCAAAGTTGGTTTTTCCTTATCAACTTTACCATCTTCTGCATCATCATCCTTACAAACAGAACCATCAGCCTCCTTTCCATAATTAGGATTTTTAATTAGACCTTCCAAACTTGGGTCAAAACCATATTGTACTGTTCGCATACTAGAACCAATCGGACCACCATCAGAGTTCTTCGCAAGACCATTGTTATTGACCTGTGCATCATATTTGGTTATCGTAACATCACTGTCAACCACAATATCACTCGTAGCCAACTCCACGCCACTGGTATACACCAACGGACCACCGTTAATGACTGATGCAGGCCTCCGGACACAATGACCTCACCAGAAATTACCGTATTCTCATTCAAAGTTAAATGGTTCGAACATCCAGAATCGACAAATCCACTCGCCAAGTCGATTTGTTTTCGATTCAGTTATCGCGGTTACCGCCGTGACTTCTTCAACTTGGGCCATGTTCGATTCAACATCCCATGATTCCTCGGTACTGGTTAGATGATTCGAGCAGCTCGAATCTATAATCCAATCATCCAAATCATTGCCACGTTTTTCGGTTGAAGCCGACAAAGCAAGAACAGGTTCATTATGCGCATAGTAAGCTTCAGCGTCCCATGCTTCTTCTTCTTCTTGTATTGTCGCTACATTGCCTTTGTCGTTTTGTTTTTCCGAACAACCCTTTGACATATGACCTTTTACACCGCAACTGTGGCACTTGAATGGAAACTTTTTGCCCGACTTCTTATTTTTCTCGTCATCAGCTTCTTGATTGTTCTCATGGTTTTGATACCTTTGATTGCTTCCTCCTCTTGATCGATCATGGTTATACTTTTGATTAGACCCGCGATATGGTTTATTTTTACCCCTGACCCGACCGGCATATAGAGCCGTACCCTCTTTCTTGGCTTGGTCGCTTACCACCACTTCTGCCATCTGCTTAGTTAGAGCTTCTTGGGCAGCAAGTAGATTTTCGAATTCAACTAGAGTTAGTTGTATAGGCCAATTTTGTATGGCTGCAACATAACTCCGGTACTCTGGTTTCAGTCCATGTATAATAATACGTTTTAACCGAGCCTCACCGATACGAGCTTGTGGATCCAGATCACCAATCTCCTGCATAATGATTTTACCTTATGAAAATACTGAGGAATCGTGAGTTCTTTTTGACTTACAGAAAGCAACTCGTTCTCGAGTAATTGTAGCTTGGCGTCATTCTTCTTCGAGAATAAGCAGCCAAAGCATCCAAGGCTTGCTTTGGTGTTTCGTAGTCTCGAACATACTCCAGAAACTCCTCATCGACAGTTGTCTTCGGAATAAACATCGACCTTCCGGCTTTGACCTTCCACTTGTTAATCGCCCCATTAGTATCAACCCTTGGTTCTGTCGTGTTCTCACCGTTAACAACCTCCCACAAATCCATTCCCTGTTGATACGAAGTCATACATGTGGACCATGTGTTGTAATTCGAGTTGTTTAACTTCTTCACGCTACCGAGACCTTGGAATTCCGCCATAACTAATGGGTTGGCTCTGATACCACTTGTTAAACTTTATCACAAGCGATTCAGGTCTTCAACTCTCTTGTTACTTGTCAACACACCAAGCAAACTTGACACACAAGTTGCATAAACTTTATGCGACACTTTCTTTATTACTTATGTAAACGAATTACAAAAAAAAGAACAAGATACGAATTAGCCTATGACTTAGATGGGTTTATATAGCCATTGTACAAGATTCCTAACCGACCTAGACTTCCTATTCTAAATCTATTCTACCATTTGAATTAATTAATTATAAAACTAACTGATAAACATCAAAATAATAAACATATTATTATTAGCCGATAATGATGTTCCAGCACCCTTATCCAAAGTTGCCTTCTTTTCAATAATATGCACAATTGGTTAAACAAATGCCAAGTTATTACATATGGATTTTAAAGAGATGGGAGTTATGTTACAAGTGGATAAGTTAAGGTAACATGCTAGACGGTGTTTCATTTATCGACAACATAGTGAAACTTTACTATGAAAGTGGGATGTCCATTTTCTGTATAAATTCTTTTAGTATGTTTCCGCATTGAGGAGGTACAATACGTTGCTCCGGCCTAACATAACACACCGAAGGACAAAGAATGGACGAACCATCCTATAAAACCATATCATGAAGCTCATGGTTCGGTGGGTAAACACACCAAAGCAAAGTACACAGGGTCCGAACCAGCAGATAGTATAACTTGTTTGACTAGTATAAATACCCTCATTTGTCTGACTAGTATAAATGACTTGTATGAATAGTATAAATACATAGAGAGGTCCTCCATCATCCTTTGTGGTGAGCCTAAGGGTTTGCTATTGTGCAGGTTCAATTTCGTCAAAAACTAATCAAACTGATTCATCCCACGTGCAATTCACTAGGTGACTAGTTTTGGATCTTCACGTATAAAATATAGCACAATAAATGTATAATATCCGCCTTTTAACTTATTTTACAACTAAATATCCTGAAAGTGTCAATTTCTTTCGTAGTTGCACCTTCACTTTTTTCAACTATTATCATACTTAAAAGCCCATTTAGTTGAACAACAAAACTCTATATGTTGTGTTCGTTTTTTTGAGCCTTTAAAGCTCATTACAGTGGCGCTCTTTCTCTCTATACATCTCTCTCTCATTGGTTAATCGCTCCACTGGTGCTCTTTCTCTCTCTGCAATATATCTCTATCTCTCTCATCGGTTATACTTTCGGTTCCGGTTCCGGTTCCGGTTGAGGTTCCGGCGGCTGGATATAAACATTATTTTCATGATATATGTCGGGAGCAACTGCAAGATCTATTTTACCTCTTTTATATACACTTTTGTTTATCTCAATAGATGGTGACAAAATGCACAATGGCATGGTCAGTTTGGATGAGTAAGGAGTCGAAACTACGATGTTCATTCATTTAAAAAATTGCATACGTGAAAACCAGATTATTACAATACTAACATGAGGTCTGATTGCGATCCCTATTTCTATATGTAGACATGCATAAGTCGAGGTAACAAGTCTACAAGGATAATGACAACATCTCGAATATCATTTATTAAGTTTAAATATTCATTACTACTGAAACTACATAATATTTTAGTTATTAAATCCTTGTAGTATTAAACCCATGTAAAAAGAAATACATGGAAGTAAGACTATTTGGTGTGGGAGCAACCTCCCCCAACTTTTCCAATTGACACATTAGCGCCACCTTATTTTTCCTCTTTACTCTCTCAAAGTTTCGAAATGGTTTCCCCCATTCCCCTTCTTTTTTTATCATATAAAGTTTGATTTATAAAAAGAAAAATGGTCCAATGAAAACACTCGGCACCATCGGGGCTTTGCCACTGAATTCACCGAAATAAAAGCATGGGGGCGGTATTCCCGATCGGGGAACCAGCCAAATCAGCACCCCGACCTTATTCCCCGAGTCCACACCGTCCAGTCTAATAAGCAAGCATACATGATTATCTCAAATCCAAATTAAATACAAAAGATCACCCCATTCCACTCTTGGATTTTAGTAATCATCCCATATCTTCCTCTTACACCAAAATGCAAACCATGTGAGTATCTTTCCATCAATCTTTTTCTTAATTTAACCATATGACATTCACTACATGACCCACCTGAAAGCCCAAGATTTAATATATAAATAAAATTAAAAAAACCCATCAAAACCTCACTTTAAATAACCCGACCCGACAATATAACCCCTTAAAACCCTTCACCCATTCACTCCCTTCTATTTACCCAACAAAAAATGTCTTCACATCCACACCTCTTTCTCTCCATCACCCTCTTCTCCATTTTTGCACTCACAGGTTAATTTCACTTTCATTATATACATTTTGTATGTTTTCATTCACATTAAGGGGTGGCGGCGCTGCTTGTTGCCCGTCTCGCTATCGTGATGTAATTTTTCGTGATTAATATTAATCTTTTTTTTTTACATTTTTTTTACAGAAAGTGGTTCGATCGGTGTGAACTACGGCCGAGTCGCCAACAACCTCCCAACCCCAACAAAAGTAATCACCCTATTAAAATCACAAAACATAAACCGGGTCAAAATCTACGACACCGACCCGACAATCCTAACCGCCTTATCCGGGTCAAACATTAAGGTCACAGTAGACCTCCCTAACGAATTATTAAAAACCGCTGCCAATAAAAAATCATTCGCCACTAATTGGGTCCAAACCAACATTTTACCATTCTACCCTCACACATTAATCGAATCAATAGCTGTTGGTAACGAAGTATTCGTTGACCCGAATAACTCAACCGGGTTTCTCATACCCGCTATTAAAAACATTCACAAAGCCTTGGTTAAATTTAACCTACATTCAGACATTAAAATATCCTCACCTATTGCATTAAGTGCGTTACAAAACTCCTACCCGTCTTCATCCGGATCTTTCCGACCCGAACTTATTGACCCGGTTTTTAAACCCTTGCTACAGTTTCTACGTCAAACAGGATCATACCTGATGGTCAACGCGTATCCTTTTTTTGCATACGAGTCAAACGCTGACGTCATCTCTCTTGACTACGCTTTGTTCCGTGAGAACCCTGGGGTGGTTGACGGCGGTAACGGTTTCCGTTACTTTAATCTGTTTGATGCGCAGATAGACGCGGTGTTTGCTGCGATGACGGCGTTAGGGTTTGAGGATATTCCGTTAGTTG
Source organism: Ambrosia x helenae (assembly GCA_030844895.1). Lineage (NCBI taxonomy): Eukaryota > Viridiplantae > Streptophyta > Magnoliopsida > Asterales > Asteraceae > Ambrosia > Ambrosia x helenae. The sequence continues at coordinate 25,194 of JAUTDX010000944.1, forward strand.
TGACGGAGACTGGTTGGCCGTCGAAAGGTGACGGTAATGAGATCGGAGCTACGGCGGAGAACGCGGCGGCGTATAACGGAAATTTAGTTAAACGGGTACTCACCGGCGCCGGAACTCCTCTCCGGCCAACGGCGAAGTTAACGGTTTTTTTATTCGCTTTGTTTAATGAGAATTTAAAAAACGGGCCGGGTTCGGAGCGGAATTACGGGTTGTTTTACCCGAATCAGGAGAAGGTTTATAATGTACCGTTTACGGTTAATGATTTGAAGGAGTATAGGGATAAGGAGTCGGATCCGGGTCGGGTTAAGGTTTTGGATCCGAAGAAAAGGGGCGGGTTGGGGTCCGGGTCTGGGTATGGATCCGGTTCGGGTACGTGGTGTGTGGCGAGTGATGTGGGGAAGGAGAGGTTACAAGTGGGGTTGGATTATGCGTGTGGGGAAGGGGGGGCGGATTGCCGTCCGATACAGCCGGGTGCCACGTGTTATGATCCTAATACGGTTGAGGCGCACGCGTCGTATGCGTTTAATAGTTATTATCAGAAGACGGGACGAGCTGGTGGAGCTTGTTATTTTGGTGGGGCTGCTCATGTTGTAACGCAACCACCTAGTACGTATTCAATCACTCTGCTACCTATTTTTAGTTACAAGTATTAAATGTTAGTTTTTGTTCATCCCTCTATACGCGGTGTGTAGCTCTATGCATCAATCACGTATAGCGTGTTGCTTAAATTCTCACACGCCATTAACGTTCAGTAGGCGGAGTTATGTCAAGCTATATACGTGGTGTATAGTGTAACATGGTGTGCAAATAAAATTGAATTACTATATATATTCTCATAAAATGTATTAGTCAATATTTTAAAATGTAAAAAATATGTGTGTTGTAAAAAAAATTGGTTGCTCCACCAAAGTTTTACTATAAAAGTACAAAAAATGGTCACTTTTATTATTGTAAAAATACAAGACAGATGCACGAAAACAATTTTACGTGTATATAAATGAAACAAACATTTTTATGATCTATTTAATATCATATAGCCTATATGATGATGATGATTTAATACACATTGTGAAATACAGTACATTTTAAAATATTGGTAATTTCAAGAACATAGAAGACCGGGATGTTTTGGAGTTACTAGATTTTTAGGCATAGGTTAACGTGCGCACCTGGTGGTGCTTGATGGGGTGGGCCATCTCTGACATGGTAGTGGGATGGACCAAATTTTATTCAAGATGCTTTCATATTTTGGGCCTGTAGGTATTTAGTTATTCCCAATAAATATTGTGCATATTCCAGTCACTACTTTTTTTTTTTTTAACGGCAAAGTCACTACTACTTTTCTAGAGGTTAAAGTTCAGAGAAAAAAACTTTGTTTAAGTAAATTGCAAGTGTACTTAACAAGAATGCAAAATAATAATATACATTTGTATTTTTATTAATGATAGTAATATAGTGTATTATTTTTATTCTATAAAAATAACCACTACAAGTATAGACAAAAGATCAAATACAAATGAAATAAACATGCCAAGCGTGCGAAGTGAATGGAACAAAAAAAAAGTGGCGGTGACATTTTCATAAATGATGACAACCACTTTTGTTATATAATTACGCTAGAGTAATTACTCTAGTTATTTAATTACGCTAATTATATAACTAGAATTACTCTGGTTATATAAAGTTTCCATTATTTACAGAAATGCGACCGCGTGTTTTTTACTACTTCGTACATTTTGTACGATAACTCTATTTGTACATGAACTTAACTCTACAAGTATATTAGTATATCACATTCCTATCAATAGTAAAAAAACGTTGTTTGTGTAATAAATTCACAAAACAATGTTAATCCTAATGGTTAAAAAACACTACCATCTGTTATAAATTGCAATTCGGCATGTATAATGCTAACAAAATTTTAGTAGAGGATCGTGAGAATCAAGTAAGCAGTTACATTTGTATGAAAGATAATCACATGGTGTGTAACCATCTTATGCATCGTAAAGTAATAAATACATGAGTCTATATGAATATCGTGTTTCTCTTAAAAAATGTTCTGTGTTGCATGATTCTCCATAAGTAAAGGTGTAGTATATTAGGTATTTTAGTGAACTCAAATGAATAACACCAATGTTGTGGTCTAACTTTACATTTTTACTCTCAAAAGTTAATAAATTGAAACAAATTGAAGTGAAAAGTGGTCAAGATATTGTGTAGAAAAGGTGTTTAGATCTTTGAAATTGAAGATTATAGCCATAAAGAAGTCATTAACATTTGCTTTTCCTGTTGCTTTTTTTTCTTTATTGAATATTGAAGAACTAATAATTAAAGTGTTACTGATTTTTATTTTTATTTATATTTTTTTGCAGAATTTGGAAAATGTGAGTTCCCCACTGGATACTAAAAAGATTCAAGAGATGTTAGTATTAATAGTAGACTTGTATCTTCTCATATTTTAGTCAAGAGTTGTAGTGGATAATCTAATCAATTCATTTTGCAAATTGTTATTTGATTATTAATATCAGTAAATTTTGCGTTTCAAATCCAAAAATCAAGTATAATTTTAGTTTAGTCTATGTTGTATTTCTGATAAGAAATTTTCTGAATAAATGTAAAACGAAAAGAAAAATCACAAAAACAATTATTTTCTAGGAGTAACGTTCTAAAATCTAAGGGTGAGCATGGTTTGGTTAATTAAATGTCCAATTATGTTTTCTATAAGGTGGAATTGTGTGGACAATGAAAAACAATACATAAAAATGAATGTGCACATGAAATAATTGAGGTTAATAATAGTAATACAAATTAGAGTTGTATAATACCGAATGTCTAGAGTTTTAAATCTAACAAAGTTCTTAATAAAAAAACACTAAAAAATTTACTTCTAGTGTGTTTCGGTTCAGGAATTTTTGGTTATGATAGCATAACTGAAACCAAACAAAAAAAATCAGTTTTCAAATAAAAAAACCGAACCGTTAGTTAATTTGGTTTTCAGTTAGTTTGGTACAGATATTTTGATTATTTTTGTTGTGGTTTGGTTAATTCGGTGTTATGGTCACCCCAACTAATATAGTTAGAAAAATTCAAGTGAACATCCTTAGCTACATATCGGCCTTAACTTCCATTAATGAATGTTTATTCGAGTCACATACGTGACCAACGGTCACATACATTACCCATGACTTATTGGTTTGGTGCGACAAAAGTGGAAGTATGGTCCATACCTGCATAGTGCCATATGTTTGCTCAAACCCTGACACGAGCAACAAGAGTTTGGTTTGATGGTCTTCCAGAAGGAGAAATTGACAGTTTCGAAGACTTCCGCCGTGCGTTCTTACATAATTTCTCCCAACAAAGGCGGTGCTCGAAGGATATCACCGAGGTGCATAATATTCGAAGAAAAGATGGGGAACCCTTGAAAAATTCATAAATCGTTTCAATAGGGAAAGCACACAGATAAGTGGTGATGTGGATGCAGATAATGTGTAGTTGAGATACGTCAGGCATCAAGTACTTCGATGACATCCTCTATGGAACCTTTAACTGAGCAATGATTAATCCACCTAGACTTTTCAGAACAAAATGTTACCATCGGTGCTCAGCTGCCGATGGAAACGAAGATAACATTATGGAAACTATGGACCAACTCCCTAGATGTATTTGCCTGGAAAAACTACGATATGCATGGAGTTCTGAGATATATGCCGAACACAAGTTAAACACATACCCCTACATAAAGTCGGTCGAACAAAAGAAGCAAAGTATGTCACCTGATAGAAACAAAGCCATCGTCGAAGACATGAAAAAATTGCTTAATGCCAGAATAATTAGAGAGGTCCGATACCAGACTTGGGTATCCAATCCTCTTATGGTCAAGAAACAGGACGAAGCCTAGAGAATGTGTGTGGATCTCAAAGATCTCAATAATGTGTATCCGAAGGACTGTTATCCACTCTCAAAGGCGGATGTCAAGGTAAACGCTTTGGCCGATTACCGTTCGTAATGTTTTCTGGGTGCCCAAAAAGGATGCCAACAAATTCAGATGGATGTGGGAGACAATTTAAAACATCATTTGTTATGACCGAAGTGCTTTACTCCTATACCAAAATACCCTTCGGCTTAAAGAATGTCAGATTAACTCAGCGTTGATGAATAAGGCTTTCAAGAATCAGATCGACAATAATCTTGAGATTTATGTGGATGATGTAGTTATATAATGTAGTCGAATATAACATGCTTGATGACATCTTATAGACTTTCACTTGATTCAGAAGCATAAACATGAAGCTCAACCCATCAAAGTGTTCTTTCAGAATTGAAGAGGGTAAGTTCCTCGGAGTGATGGTTTTAAGAAATGGATACAAACCAACCAAAAAAAAAATCAAGGGTATCTTAGAAATGAAACCCCCAAGTTAGGTGAAAGAAATTCAATCCTTAAACTATGACTAGTGGTTTTGCATCGATTTTTTTATCGAAAGTAGCCGAGCGTACACTTCCATCCATGACAGTTTCTGAGGCAAAGTTTCGATAAAACCAATTTCCATTGGACAAAAGAGTCAGAATGAGCCTTTGAAGAGTTAAAACAATGTCCGAGTATCTTTCCCACCTTGACAACACCGAGGCCGGGTAAGATACTCACCATCTATTTATAAGCTTCACAAGGTGCAATTTGTGTAGTCCTAGTAGTCCATCGGCATTTGGCTCATGTTCTAATTTATTATGTCAGTCAAGCTCTGAAGGATTACGAGACCCAGTATCCCGTGCTTGAAAAGCTTGTTATGGTGCTAATCCCTGCATTCAGACGATTGAGAAGGTATTTCCAAACCCATGATATAGAAGTGCAAACTGACAAAAACATCCAGCAAGTGCTTCGGAAGCCAGAGGTCTCATAAAGATTAGCAAAGTGGGTTATAAGAGCTCGGTGCTTTTGGTATAATTTACAAGACAAGGGGGTCTCTCAACGGACAAGCCATAACTCACTTTTTGGCCGAAATCCCTGATGAAGAGGACACCCCTTCCGAAGAAATTGAATCCCTGAAGATATGGAGTTTATACACTGGTGAAGCTTCAAGCACCAAAGGTTTTGGAACCGGATTAATTTAGAGGGAAAGGAAATTATTTATGCTCTTCGCCTCGAATTCAAAAGTTCGAAAAACGAGGTAGAGTATGAAGCTTAACTAGCTAGACCTCGGATGGCTCTAAAATATGAAGAAATACACATCGAAGCACATGTAGATGCGCTCCTAGTAGAAAATCAAATTAAAGAAGACTATGAAGCAAGGGATCCCAACATGACCCGGTACCAAGAAAAAGCACAAGTGTTTATAAGATCTTTCAGGTCATTTAAAGTTTTCCACATCCCACGCCGAGATAACAAAAGCACGGATGCCCTCTGCAAATTAGCTTCGGCAAATATGGGACAACTCTTCAGTGAAACCAAGGTAGAAGTATTGAATGAACCATTAATCAAGAAATTGAAACTCAAACCTTTTTAGTACAAGGTCTATAACGGACAATTGTATCAGAAGATTTTCCTTAGTCCCCTGCTCTGATGCCACACCCTAGATGAAGCTGGTTATGTCATTAATGAAATCCACTTGGGAATATGTGGAATTTATGCAGGACTTGGATGGTTGTAACTAAGGCTATAAACACCAGATATTATTGGCTGAACATCCATCAAAGTGTAGTATCCGAGCTACAGAAGTGTGATGAGTGCCAAAGACATGCTCCGGTCAGTCTAAGAGCAAAGAATGACATGATTCTGGTTAGATCTGCATGGCCCTTTCGAAAGTGGGGGATTTACATCATTTGTTCATTTCCAAAATCAATTGGTGGGGTTAAATAGCTTCTTGTAGCTATTGATTATTTCATGAAATGGGTTGAGTCCAAAACATTGGTGAAAATATCCGGACATTAGGTCAAAAGGTTTGTTTGGGAAAACATTGTGTGTCGTTTAAGTCTACTGCTATATATCATGAGCGATAGTGGTAAATAGTTCGCCGAGAATCCATTCAAGAAGTGGTGCTAAAAGGTTTGTTTGGGAAAACATTGTGTGTCATTTCAGTCTACCGCTATATATCATCATCGATAATGGCAAACAGTTCTCCAAGTATTCATTCAAGAAGTGATGCTCAAGTCTTCACATTACTTAGATGTCTGCTTCGGTATCATACTCCCAAGCAAACGGACAGGTGGAAAAGGTAAACCAAAGCATAGTGGAAGGTATTAAACACCGATTGGGGAAGAAAGGAACAAGATGGGATATAATAAGATGTCGAACGTTTTGTAGGCCCACCAAGTGATGCCAAAAACAAGCACCGGGGAAACCCTATTAGCCTCACCTATGGGACCGAAGCAGTGATCCTAGTGGAAATCGGCATGATAACTCACCGAACGACAGAGCCCATCGAAAATGATGGACTCCAGTTGAATTCGGACCTATTTGAGGAACGAAAAGAAGTTGCAGCCATTAGAGAGTCTAGGTACAAGCAAGAGCTCGAATAGTATTATAATGCCTGGGTGAAAAACAGAGTTTCAAAGTAGGAGACTACGTTCTCCAAAACAATGAGGTCAGGAGCGCCGCACCCCAGGGCAAACTAGCTCCCAAATGGGAATGGTTGTACCATATCACCTTCGTTGGAGACAAAAGGAGCCTACACCATTTCTAAACTTGATGGTCTCCCATTCCTCATACGTGGAACGGGCTCCACTAGAAGAAATGTTATCTATGATTGACCGATGCAGCTCTTAGTTTCCAAATTTCATAATTTCATAGTTATATGTGAGATGCGTTTTCCTCACTTTTTTATATTTCCTTGTACGTAGGTGGGATGAGTTTACCCCCACCTAGTTTCAACCAATAAAAAGGTCATATGCTTTGGTCTTAACATAGCTTGACTGAACGATCACGCTTAAGTTTTTTTTAAAGAGTGAAGTCGTACCAATACAAACTGGCATAACAACTGTAATTCATAACCCATTAAAAAGGAATGAGAAATTGTTAAGGCAAAAGGGAGGTACGCCGAAGCAGGCTTACATGCTCCCGCCTACCTAACCTAAACTACCTAAAAAAACAAGTTAAAAAATCCGTGTACTTGACAAAGGTGAAGTAACACTGAGCGCAGTGTAACCATCTAATACGAAAGCATTGTCTATAACGTACAAACAATGAGAAGGCAACCGGTAATAATCATAAAACAATGATAAGTTTAAATAACTTACGTATGGAGGACTAAGACAGAAATTGAGGTCAGGACAAAGACCTCTGATACTTAAACAGTCTCCAAATAAAAAAAATGTGTATAATACTTGAAAACTTAAAAGATGGCCAAAGCCGGATGGACGCATGCCACGACATAAAAACTAACTAAAAAGACAATCAAACATACAAAGGCTGGAGGATGGTATTATTAATGTGCGGCCAAAATGGCCCATTAAAAGGTGATTAAACAAAAAACAATACAAGCCACATCGGCTTCCAACGGATAAGCTAAAAACTAGACATAAAGTCAGGCATCTGGGGTCGGAAATAAAGATCCGGACTCCCCAACTTTCTTCATAACCTCAAGAGGATCTTCAATAAATCGTTCCATAATCTTCAGGAATGGAAACTCTAAATTGTCAAAATTCTCTAAGGCTTGATTTAAAAGATCCTTCGTAACCATATTTAGCTTCAACACCTTCTCCATCAGGATCAATTTGACTGAATAAAAGTATACGGCCCTAACACATACCTTGTACCCACAAGCATTCATGGCATCATTCACCGCTCAGACTGCTTCCCTCATCTCATGTCCACAGTGAACTCGGTAGGCGGTCAGACGCATCCCTTCGGTCAGCAGCCATCTATTGGTCTCCAATAGCTCCTTGACCCGATCTATCTGCTTGATATTACCATCGGTCAGCTGGAGCACCTTTTCATCCATCTGCTTCGACATATTGACTTTTCAGCTTCTAGACCTCCGTCCTAAACATATCATGTTCTGCAAACATAACAACAAAGTATATAAGGTATAGAAGTCAAAAGCACGAAGAGAAAAAATAAAACCGATTATGGCATGAAGGAGGCAACTACCTTCCACCGCAACATCTCTCTTAGAATGAGCAGTACAAAGCTGTTCGGAAAACAACATGCCCCTCTCATCATAAGTCGCAGCAGCCGAAGCCTGCGTTTCCTTCACTATCTTCGATGTAACACCCCAACCGATGGCGGAAACATCGGGGTATCACGTAGTGATGATTGTTCAATAGCTCGTGGACTAAAAGTGATAATATAATTTAAAGCATCCTTTTCATTACATTGAAAATTGAAATACGAATTGTCTTAAATGGAAAATACAAAACATGAAATGATTTATTGATTTAGGCTCTAAGTCCATGCCTAAATGTGATGATTCAAACTTTACCTGAAACATGTACGAAAATAGAATCTGTCAACACATATAATGCATTGGTGAGTACATCTGTTTGGTGCGTATAATGTAAAAAAACTGTTTCGTAATTCACGTGTTAAACTGTCTACAATTTTATGTTCAAGCTGTACAAATGCCACCCAAAATCAAACATTTGATAAATGATATCCAAGAATAAAGGGATATTTGTGTATAGTATTCGCCAAAATAGTATGCGACATGATGAGTTTACACATAACAATAGTTAAGTACTATTTATTGCTATGCTAGGCCCACATCGGGTTAATGATTAAGGTCATAGGTACATGCTATCAGCGAATCAACAAGTAAAACACATACAAGAATTGCGATTATGATAATATGATAAACTTGAGTAAGTGAGTGAAGTAATAATTGTACATGAGTCACCCCAAAAGTGTAAATCTTGAAAAGGGGGAAAAAGAGATAATTCTCACATTCGCTAGTTGGTAAGTTTGGTACTGTAGCGAGTGTTAGTAAGGTGAATCCTGAAGATTCAACCTAAATGTTCAAAGACCTAGTATAAGTGTTTGAGTTTAATTAAGTCTAGGATTCCTAATCTAAGGCATTTAGGATGTTAACTCTATATTTGGGGTTTTAGAGTTTTATAATTAAAGGTGTTGTGATATGGTATTTATACAAATTTGTTTTGTCTAAAAATTATTATAAAATTTATTAGACAACCTTGAAACTTGGAAAACATTTATATGAACATTTTATGAAGTTATATTTTTTTTATAAAATGTTACGAAAATGTATTTTTTTATAGAAAATAGTCTAAATATTGTAATCGTGTGTAATATTATATTTAACATAAAATGATAAATAAATTTAAAACACTTCTAAAATTTATTGTTTCTGAGAATTTTTAATCTACTGATTGAAAAGTCCCAAAAATAATTTTTATAGAATTTTTGTGCTTAAAATCTATTTATTATAATTTCTTGTTCGATTAAATATATATTAAGCGATAAAAATTGTTTAATATACAAAAATGTTCTAAATCAGTAGGCAAATGATATGATAATTATCCTAATATATTAAAAGATATTTCCACCAATTTTGATGTCAAAATTCATTGTTTACAATTTTATAGAATTTATATACCGTTTAATTTATATAAATTCGTAAATAATTCTAAAATACCTTTTAAAAATTAATTTGTTCATGGAACGTGATCTACTGACCTAGATGGTGTCCAAATAATTTTCTTATCAATTTTGAGGCAATATTTATATTATTGTGAATATTATTTGTTTAAAATATAATTATTCAACAAAAATGAAATAACATATGAAACGATGTTAAAACAGAGTGAAAATGGTATGATAATTATCCTACTGTAATGGGAAGTATCTCTACCAATTTTCATGATTTAATACGTTTCCTATGATTTTATATGATTTAATCATGTTTAAAGTATTATTATTTAATTAAAAATAATAAACAGTGTCTAAAAATCCCGAAATAATTTCTAACACTTCTAATCAGTTATATGAACTAACATGTCAAATTTCATAATTTTTGGAGTAATAGTTAACGAGATATAGAATTTCAAAGTTTGTAAACTTTTAATTATAAATTCCCAAATATTCAAGAACATCCTAAACCCTAGGTTTTCAATTGGAATCCTTAGAAACTATAATTGATACAACAAATAGAGGGCTTTTGATCTACTGATAATATTGAAGTAATTTGCAAAAGGAATTGGAAAAACTTACGGTTTTGCTAGCTTAAAAAGAAGAAAGAAAACCGAATAAGAATCCGAAATATAAGCTTCCAATTCGTCCAAGATACGTGATGAAAACCCAAACTTCTTTAGCAGAAATGTTAGACTAGATGAGAGGATTATGTGTGCGAGTTTAATTGTAACAAAAACGAGTATTGAAGGTGTGGGATTAGATTGAAGTTTCAAGTGGGTTTTAAAGAAAAATTGAATGATTGGTCAACAATCATGCTTCATGAACGACAAGTGAGTAGTGGAATGGGTAGGGTAGTGTTTGGTCGTCCATTGAGCGCAATTATGGCCGAAAGCATCAATCAATCATGGTAGAAATCGCGTTTTTAATCAAAGTGGGTTTTGCTGTACAGAGGCTGCTTCGCGGACCGCGGGAGGATGGATAATTGCTCCGCGGTCCGCGGGGCAAATGAATAAAAATCTGATTTTGCATTCCTGCCGTGGAGCGCGGAAGGGTTTATATTTCCTCCGCGGTCCGCGGGGCATAAAGGATACCAAAATTTTCAATTTAGTCCCCGGACTTGATTTCTTTGTTTTCCGGGTTGTTTTTCGGACCGAAACTCGAGATTTTTCAATAAATTCACCGTCCATTAGTTTGATACCCGCTCAAGGATTCGATATATTTCGACTCTTACCTAATAAGGAGTGGAAAGCAAGCGCGTGGATCCTAACGCACCCTTTTGTTAAAGAGCGGGTTCCAATTATGGTGTATCATTACTATTACAGTAAAATACATGAAATTACTCGATTTTATTAACGAAGAAATCTTTCAATCGATTACAAGGGCACGAACATGATACATGATAAAGTACAAGGATCAGAATGTAAATAACTAAAAGTGTGAGGGGCACGGATGTTACATTCGAAGCCTTCCCCAATTGTTTCTTCAAGCTTTTACTCTTCCACTTAGTAGCTCCACCTTCTTACAAACATCATACAAAGTCTATTCGGATCCCATCGCAACATCAACCTTCTTCCTCTCCGATTCTAGCTCCACCTACCTTTAGTACATCTCTATCATGAGACTAATCATGAGACTGTTTGATTGATCATGGTTAATTAGTAGAGCAACAACCAAATCCGAATCACTCAGATGACGCAGCCTAACATGCTTGACAAGAGTATTGATGTTAAAACATCATCATCTTCGCCGATAGAGCATCTACAATAAGATCCTTGTTGGTCAAGCTCCATTCCAGAACAAACTTCTCTTCGGCAAGGGAATGATCAACCTCCACGGAATCTACAAACATATTTGAACACCAGAACATGTTCATTACTTCTGACTCATACCAATGACGAGAAGGAGAAACACTTCAGGCCTCCTCGTTAGAGGCATGAGATAGAGAAAAATTAGGATCATAACACGTACTTGGAGGACTAGAATGCAGAGGCATGAAAGCACTCTCGGAGTATGTCCTAATTGGAGGAGGATTTTGACGTGTCTGATGGATATCACCCTCCGAATAAGATCAATGAACTTCATCCACAGAAGACTTACCACCGATGAGATGATCATATAAAGATGGAAAAAAGGTCCCAAATAAGGACTATGGGTTTCCCAAGTCTGTCAATTGCTCCATAACAATAGGAAGATGGGTCTTCAAGCGTTTAGAAGTCTTTTTATAAGCTCCGGAGTTCGTAGCATCCTTCGAGTTTTTCCTCTTCTTTGACTTGGTTTTGCTTATAGAAAGTTTGGTACCTTCAACAGTCTCAGTTATCAAAGAGTCAGATTCTTGATTACTAGGATTGGAAGACGAGGAAAGAAACAACTACCCTTCACACATGAAGGCCCAATCTCCAAGGTACCCGGCCGAGCAATTTCCTTCCCTGAACCTTGAGGAACACTTACATACAGCATAACAGAAAAAGATGTAACAATAGATGAACCACATTAGATGCACCTTCGGTTTCCGCAGCTACTTCCTCCTTCGTTCAGATTTTGAAAAATGAAGTTTTGGTAAGTTTTAGGAATGACTTATCACCATCTGGCTTATTCATTGAAGTAAACAACAAGTCATCATCTTTAATGATCTCCAAGTATACACCACATCACTACGATGTGTTCCAGTAACCGACGAACATGGGTCTTATTCTCCACCAATACTTGATACAAGTCCGTATCACAAGTAAAGTCTTTTGGCAACTCCATCTCCTTCGACAAACACCTGTCATCTAACCAGAAGAAGCGATCATTCCAACCTTCAAAACTAGAGACCTCTGTTCTTTTTTCCTTTTCTCGAAAGTATACTAGTCCCCGACATGGCTCAATCAGTAAAAAGCCCTAAAATCGTTTAGATCTAGAAGTTGTTCTAGAGAACGGAAGGACACCTCAAAATGGTTCACACGACTTAGACCGATGGGGTTCATATTAGAATTGTGAACATTGTGAAACCAGGAGACTTTCAACATAAAGAGTAAAGGGACTCCGATAGTTTGCAAAATTACATGCACCAGTGTAAAATGCAAACTTGTCGCCGGGAAATGGATGAATTGGGGTTTTCCGCTCTGGATGAACGGGATTAAGATCTTGAGGGATTTGGTATTTGTCTAGAAATTCTTCAAATTTCGGTTTCTTAACAACATTATAGCAACTCATCATATTATTTTTAACCATGATTATAAGGCTCATAGAACGCACATGAAAAAATGGAGGGAAAGACCAAAACGGAGGAGGGAAGAAGATGATATGTTTTTATCAAACTCAGTGAAACAAGATAAAAGGGGTGAAAATGAAGAGATAATAACGAGATATACATACAGGGGCGAGGCAATGAAGCGACGGTTAAGTAACTGTCCCATCAAAGAAGCCCACATGCACGCTCGAGGGAAACAGAAAGTCACATCTCCCCTAGGGGAAAGCTACAAGCAACCGGCTATCATCAATTGATTTTTGATGAATGATAGACAGTTGTCACCCATAGACCATGGGTGAATGACCCTCCATTTGTCAAAACAACCAAATAATGCAAGTCCTATTTAACTCTGAATAGACTTAAAAGGATTTCGGAGGACTTGAAGAGGATATATCATCCTAGCGCCGGACCAAGAGCTCCAGATAAACCTTGGACCACGAGAGCAGCTTGACTACGGTGGCACGTGCTCCAATGATGAAGGGCCCGCGAGCCCAATCCTCCAAAGGCCCACCGTTTTGTATAAATACTACCTCATAACCCACATTCAAAGGTACTAGTTAACCTCCGAACCAAACACTCTTTCTCTTTACTTTTTCTCTTAGAAACCTATATTTATTCTCACGCCGAAGGATGATCACAGATAGATTTTCACTCTCCCCTGTAACGAAAACCTAACGGTGATCTCTTTTGCAGGCTTAATAGAACCCTCACATCCAAGCTAGTCTTCACTGAGATCCACTTTCCTTCCCCAATCTGAAGGTCAAACTTTTGGATCTTCAAGGTACAAAACACAATTTTTATCGTGTACTTATTTGACGGTCATTGATGTTACATCAGTTCCCTAAAAGCGTACCTTCGAGCCCATTCCAAGCTTCGATTAGCAAAAGCTAACTCAACTTTATCATCAACACAAACTAGGCAAATCTAAAGTGTCAATAGTGAATTAGTGATTTTTATCTTTAGACGTATGGTGGTGTGGAGATAGGAGGTGGGCACCCCCAGTTCCCAATACCGCTCCATGCCATGTTTGAAGAAGGCTTTGCCCCCATCAATTCTTTATTTGTGTAGTCAGACTACCCTTGACCAACTTGATTTTTTTGAGCTTTACCCTTACCCAACACGACTGCATATATTTTTTTATGTAGAGGGTAAACCTAGGTGACACTTAGGTTACAGAGTAGAGGCTTTGCCTTTTGCCTCACAACCCCTTGTATTCTTAGGCTAATGGGTGTGACGGACGTCCTAGGGATGTCCCGAACCGTCCTAGACGGGCTACATCACCCCCCAGGATCATCCCCATCCTGAACGTCCTTTGCAGAACGTAGGAGACATGCCGATTTAAATAATTTTTTATTTAGGGGGGCAATCAAATGGTTTGTTCTGGGTTGTCTTTGATGGTACACACCGCCCCCTTAGAGTGTGTGTCTCCATTCTTAATATTTGGCCTCCACTAACAATATCTCCTACGTGGAGGGGTGTCCTCACGTCCACATACCAATGGCGTTATGATAATGTTTTGTAAAAAGTACAATCGTTACTTCTAATGACCATTTACGTATCGTTATGTATGATTCATAGTTTCAACTTTTATTTGTAATGTGACGTATGAACACAAGATTCTGATGGAGGACATACATCATAATATAACATCTTCCAAGACTATATCAACTAATCAGCAGATACTACAACAAAAAGGAAAAAAAGCTGGTGAGATGTACAATCATCAGACAATGAAATGTCATATCTTGTAAGATAGTTGTTATTATATTGTATCTAAAATGGGTAAAGACTTTTACTAAAATCAGTATTTAAATCATATTGACTCAAAATAAAATGTTCAGTAATTACACGTTAAAAATCAAATGATGTAAACAGCATTATATCTGTGAAAAGAAAAACAGATAAAACATCAGCATCAATGCTTCTGTTCAGTTTTTAACAAAATCACAGCTCTAAAAAAGTGACAAAAACAAATAAATTGTATAGGTAACCCGAACAGGCCGATTGACCTTGAAGAACGCTTTAAAGTTGGACGGTTTAAACAGTTTTGTATCTTCAAAATCACTTTTTTTGCATCAAAATGGTTAAAAATGATATAGTTTGTGAATGTAAAACATACACATAATTGCATATTAATAAACAAACAACCGCCGGTTTGATTTACACTGCCGGTTCTAAATTATCAGCCGCCAAAACCAAGCTGTTAAGCCGGGCCGTATAAATCTCAAACCGGCTAAACCAACTGACTCAGCTGTCCACCGACTGACTTGCTTCAATTAGGACGGCTCAGTTGGTTTTAACGATTTAGGAACACCCCTACCAACTAAATACATTAAAATATACATCTATACAAACATCTACCTATGGCTATCAAACATAATATAGATAGTGGTCGTCCTGTACAATTGTGGTTCACCTAGTGACTAATTACTGAATATCAACTATGTTTTAAGTTTCTCCTAGGTGGCGTCTGTCTTTCTCCAGCCTCTCCCTGTAAAATGTAAAAAAGTTCAAAAGCTCGGTAATTAACTGCCACGTTTTTGTTATTGCATGTAAATATGTAATGATAACACGCTTGTATTGCATATACGGTTTAATGCAATTGACCGGCTATAACTGTCAGAAAAGCGACATGCATAACGTTTTTTTCCTGGTTATACCACGTCAATTTCATCAAACCGTGGTGGAATATAACATGTTATGTTATATGGTTAAAAATATAACTCATTGAATAAAATGACAGAAAATTTTAGCAACTTACCCGCGTTTGACTTCTAGACCCCTGTGATCTGTGGCTAGAATTCAAGGGCATTGGCCTTTGGGCTGGTTGATCGCCTGTTCTAATGAACTCTTGTAAATGATTATAGATGCTGCGGATTTAAGAAATATGAGAAAAGTTTAGTCTAGACTCTGATTTCTGAGTATTATATTAAATAGTTTATGGCATAGATTATATCCAGTCTAACCTTAATCGATGTCTGTTGCAAGCTGCAAAAAATGCAACAAATCCATTTAAAATACTCCGAACAGCACGGAAAACCTATTGACATAATAAAAACGGTTATGATTTGTAAGCACAGAAGCCACAGATGAAGCTGAAAAACAGATAATAGAATAACATTAAAGATCACCGTTCTTAGAACCGGATCTGACGTACATAACTGGTCCACTTGAGTCTCACCTGAACCACCTCCATTCGAACCGGCCGGTTATGGATCATATCTCATGCCAGTGGTTTGAAAGTTGAGACGAAATTCATTTTTTTATTTTTTTTCCTTCCGAAATTTCATTTACCAATTCAATAATACTGTAGAATCCATATTTTTTTAATTCCAGGTCTCATATTGTTACAATTGCAAATTTACACAAAAAGATAGTGGAGATAAGGCAAGAAAGCGTTTTTGAAAACAGTTCCGGCCAGTGGAGGTAAGGCGGCTGGTTTGATGAGCAATACAGTTATGAAAACGTTGTTAAAGAGAGACAAAGTTCAAGGTTCCAAATACCTGGGAAAAGAGATCATTCCAGAGAGACCGCCAAATAGAAACCTCATATGTGTTGACTGCTGACTCAGCATTTGAAGCTAACTTGAAGACCCCACTCGCAAACAGCCATGTATCTCGAGCTAAATCATATGTTTGGTTATAAACATATCCCACGAAATCGGATAGACCGAGAATGAGGCTAACTGGAGCATAGAGTGCTCCCCAAAGACACCAAAGTATTGGGTACATAACAGTCGATACTGCAAAATATCAGGAAAAACAAACATAATTAACTTGGTTGCTAGAATTGGTCATATATTCAAAGTAGGTTGCTCGAATTGAGATATTTCGTCCAATATTCGATACATAAATAACTTACCAATAATCCAAATAACTGAAGAGATGAACCACACAGGCATCAGTACGACTTCAATTAGATCCTCCAATACGTCCCAAGAATTTTCCATCAAAACCCAAACAAAGGAGAATAAGTATTGGCCCGTTTGGATCAATAAAGTCCAAACGGGAAGAACAACCTCAATAAAATCAGAAAACGGACCCCTTAATGGCTGTGTGATAATTGAAACAAAAGACCGAATGGTACGTGTCATCATCAAGAACCACATAACTGCCTTCTCAGAATTATGCAGAAATAACATAGTACCCAAGTACTTAATTCTCGATACCATCTCCCATGTTTCTATCCAATCAAAAAGGGGCCCACATAAACGGGATGCAGTAGCTTTGAGCACAGGAACGTTTTTGTACAAATCATAGAAGCCAATAACAACCGTAACGATGGAAATTGCTACATATAGGGCCCGAGCTAAAGGGCACATCCATGGGCGGTATATATGACAAAAAACAGGATAAGATTGACAGAAAATTACCCAGGATGGAAGTCCAGCTTCTAATAGAGTGAGTAATCGTATATCGAATAGTATGATTTTTCGTAATTCAAATGGGAGGTCACGATCATTGAATCGAAACATAAGCAAAGCATCCTTGTACTCCATAGGTTCAGTTGTTTCTTCACAATCATATGCATAAGATGACACCACTGGTGTGCAAACGGTTTCCCTGTGAGTTATTTCGGTATAGAAACTGGAATTAATATCAATTCCTATAGGAGACATTAGTTTCCTTCTCTTATAGGGCCCATCGGGAGGGGGCGTATGTAGTATACTTGTTTCATTCAATGGAGTTTCTATTTTTTCACCAAGATTGCAACGAGGAGTACATGGAGACCCATTGGGCTCACTCACACAAGCACTCGAGATATTTTCATTATTATTTGTACTGTGGCTGTCTGGAAATTCACTGGAAGCATCATGGAATTCGTCTCCTGAACAAGTAGCAATAAAAACTTTAAGCTGTTTTTGAATTTTTTTCGACTACTTATATGTAACAAATTACCGATTCATTTCATATATATGCGTCCTAAGAGGTAGAAACTTTCATGTTTCCCCTTCCAGATTTCAAAATAATAGCATATTTACCCTCTCGGAACATAAAATATATCATATTAACTCATTCCAGATAGGGATGGCAATGGGAAGGTGATGCAAATTGGTTGAGAAGTCTGATTTAATCACACCCATTCAACAAGATAAGTTAGGTTGAAAAATATAGGGGTACCTAAAGGCAATATCGAGATTTTTATAAAGCTACTTTGATACATCAGGTTGGTCAAAATGGCCATTTAGGCGACCTTCCTTTATTTTTTAGGTTGCATATAAAAAACTTAACTGACTAACAAAAAGTAACAAATTATAATCTTGAAAATACAAATTAATAGATTAAAATATCCTACTCGATAATAGATTCATATAAAGATCTCAACAAAACGTTTATGAAGAATTTTTTGTATAAAATACTTTGCCCTTTTATAATAAAAATAAACATATTATACAAAAGAAAACACAATATCAGAAGAACACAACATATAAATTCAATAAACAAAAGAACTATAAAAGGTTTAGGCACCAAAATAGGTCATGTCAGACCTCACATTTACCCCACTGCCAATGCACAAAGCCTTAATGAAGTCTATTAATGACACGGAGCCCCAATTTAGAATTTCTTCAGAAGTCAAAATTCATGTAATGTATTCAATGATAGGACTTGATCATCTAGATTTAAGGCCTGTGTGATATAATAGATTTATCTGACAGAAAACTCTAAATTCTCAAATTTTTATCCCTAATGAATCACCTAAAACTCAAGTCCCTTCTAAGCAGCAATTCATTTTCTAAATTATTTAAAAAAATCCCTAACATTCTAACAATGCAGGTGATGATTTTCTCAAACTTTATCCCGGCTAAAATTCATCAAGAACATAAACCAGAATTTAGGAAGAATGCAATTTGCTTGTTAACCATGCAGAAACCAGAGGTTGCTTATTAAAACCATTTATCAGCTTATCAGAACATCCTTCGCATATATTACAATTTGGAAAAGCAACTTCCAAGTTCAGACAAATTATTCAAAACAGTTTAATCCACTCACAAATAATCAGATAAGCGGTTTTAATACGCAATCCCAAACACCCTGAAACCAACCAAGTATGTATAAAAATGCAATAAGCAGTTATTATAAAAGCCCCCCCTCCCCTTCTTCTGTTATGTGCATACCTAGCATGGAGTTGAGATGCTCTTCCAATAGATCTTGTTCATGTGGTGTCCCTGGAAACCATGCATCTATGCATTTAACTGCTTGATTTATGCTATCAAATTCCCATCTTTTCATGTATTTAGCCTCTATAGCAAGAGATGTATCAGTCTGCTCAACAAATAACCAAAAAGTATATTTAATATTAAGCCATTGCAGAGCACATAGAGTAATAAGGCAAGAATGCAAGATATACCTGAAGCTCATTCAAGTAATTGATACCGCGAACATCTTTCCACGCCACTTGAAACACAATAAATCCAAACAAAGTTCTATGCAATTTGCTATTAGCAAGCAAGGAACTCCTTAGTTTTTTAACAGGTAGCAAAGCCCTCTTTTTTGATAGTGTTGCAGCATTAACCACTGAGAACCATTTTTTCAAGTTTTGGGAGTGGTTTGAGGCTTTAGATCTGTCTTCCTGTTCATGTTCAATAAAAACTCTGGTGTCTTTCTTCCCCTTCCGCCCCCTTGTGTTTGCAAAAGGAGACATCCTTGACTGGAGATATAATCAAGAACACAAATGATAAATCAAAAACATAAATTGCAACTCAAATCATCAAAGAGATTCTTATAAATGCAACTTGAATTATAAACATAGACATTACCTGGATTTTGACCACAGCATTGACAGTGACCTACTTGTATCATTGAGTGGAACCTTTGGAACTTTTATACTTTTGTTAATATGATTTACTATATAAACATATATAAGATTAAAGTTTTGGTTTGCAGTTCCTTTCAATACTTATTCACATGCACGCAAACTAAAGTACAGAAATTCCAAATGTACTAGCTAAAACCTTTATATACGGTTCCACTCAATACTATAAGTAGGTCAATCTCAATACTGCAGCCGGAATCCAGGTAAGGTCTACGTTTGTTGTTGATTAAAATGCATTTTGAATACAAAAAAAGATGAGACAATTGTTAAAATGATTCAGAATTCTAAAGAGACCTTGGTAACCATTAACTGCCATAGGTGTGCAGGCCGTGAGGGCAGAGCTTCCAACCATGGCCTGTTATCCACTAATACGTAGAACTCCTTGCTATCAGGAGCCAAGAAAAGACTAAGGTCCGAAAGATAAGACTGCAAATCCCTGAAAAAATGCAATGATCCAACACAATGACATTAATTCAAGTGGAAAATTCCAAACTAGCACATATGAAAATTCATAAAAATTAACAATTATGTGTGAATTTACAGCAAAACATAGTTTATATGACTGCAAATCCCTGAAAAAATGCAATGATCAAAACAATGACACAATAATTCAAGTAGAAAACAACTATTTACACAGATGAAGCTTCATAACAAATTTCAATTAAGATGAATTTACAGCAAAACCTAGTTTGTTTGACTACAAATCCCTGAAAAACGCAATGATCATAACAATGACATGAATTCAAGTAAAAAAACTGCAATTGGCATATAACATTCATAACAAATCAACATTTATGGCGAATTTACAGCAGATCTAATTAATTTGACTGCACATCCCGGAAAAAATGTAACGATCAAAACAATGACACGAATTCAAGTAAAAAAAACTGCAACTTACACAGATAAAGATTCATAACAAATTAACAATCACGACGAATTTACAGCAAAATCTAACTTATTTGACTACCACTTCTTAAAAATGCAACGATCAAGACAATGACATGAACTCAAGTCCAAAACTACAAATTATCACAGATAAAAGTCCATAAAAAAACAAACAATGTGTAAAATTTTACACCAAAACTAATTTATTCGACTACGAATCCTCGAAAAAAATGCAATGATCAAAACAATAACATGAACTCAAGTCCAAAACTACAAATTATCACAGATAAAAATCCATAACAAATTAACAATTATGTGTAAAAATATATATATATATTCTCAAATAGAGACAAATCAGACAACACAGCAATTAAAGCTGACCTCTTTAATAAATCCAATTCCACTTTTACAAAACAATTTAAAACTCAACATTAATAAAAATCAATCAAGTGCACTTCTAATAAAGCAAAAGGTTAGTGTGTGTGTATGTATGTATATATATATATATATATATAAAATCGTTACCCTATCTGAAAACTGGTTAACGGATAAAAGTGTCGATTATTATCGCATCTCATCATGTAATAATCCCTGCATAAACACAATAAACGCCTCACTTCAATACACGAGCATAAAAAACATATATATAACAAAATCAATCAAATGAATTCAAACAAACCTGAAGATAGTTGATGATAATAATAATAGTGCAGAACTTCATAACAAAGCGATCGATCAGAATAATAATAATAATTATTATTATTATTAATTAAATAAAGTAGCAGCAGACATAAGTAATCTGTAAATTTATAAAAAGGTAGGAAAAGAATAACTTGGAGTTGAAGAGTTTATGTGATGGATCGCGTGATATGATAATAATAGTAATAAAGATGTAATTAATAAGAGACGAAGAAAGGTTCAACGGGTTTAAATAGGGGGATTTATGATTTATGAGGGGTAAAATGGTAATTTTGGTCTGATAATTCTGTTGTCTCGCCGTCGCCGTCAGAGCGTGACGCGGGTAGTGGATTGAATGCTTAAAGATGCCTATGAATAATAGTAAAAAGATTAAAGAGTGTGGGGTATGATAACATGTAATGTAAGTGTATGGTAAGTTATAGTTCTGTTTAGGCCCTTGTAGTATGGTTTAGTTGTTGATGAGAGTCCCTCGGTTAAGAAACGTTGAATAATAACTCATAAGTCCAGCCAATCCCCTTACAGAGAGTGTTTGGGATTGCGTTTTGAATCTGATTTTTAGATTATTGCGTTTTGAAAACGCAGATATCAGTTTTTAGTGTTTGGGATTGCGTTTTGAAAACACAGATAATCAGTTTTTTAGGCAACCAAAACGCAATAATCTATAAGCAGCTTCACCCCTACTTTTCCAAAGCGCATAATCTGTTTTGAATAATCAAATCCCAAACACCCCCATAATGGAGTGACACTCTCCTTGCTTTCCTTATAGGAGGTGGGGAGTTCGAGTCCTACCGGCACCAAAACGCTGGTGGTGGGTCGGGTTGTACCGCAGTGGGCCTCCGGGCGGCGGGCTTTTCCCGGGAACTGGTGTGAAATTATTGGTGGACCTGGGTTACTCTCAGAGTACTCCTTTGTCCAGTGGGTACTTCGAGAGTGATCGGGATTGATTTGTTGGCCGTTCAAAAAAAATAACTCATAAGTCCCATGTGGTTAGTTAAACGTTACGATATCAGTTAAGGAAAGTTGAATAATAACTCAAAAGTCCCTTGTGATTAGTTAAACGTTATGTTATTGAATCGGTTAAAGATAAGACCATACAAAAACAAAAAGAGAAGTTTTGATTGATTGATGCATATGTGGATCCAATCTCACAATCTTTCATGGAGGTTAATTGGATACCTTTGGCACCCTCTGTTAATGGTTATGTTTTGGTGTTTAACGCCCATATGTGATTATTTTGCTTTGGCGTTGGTTGGAGTTGATGAATTGATGTTTTGAGTGTGTAAATACATTGACATAGGTAAGATTTTGTTTATATAAGATGTAATGCGTTTATGTAATTGATGTTTAAAAAGTGATATGGTAATATTTCACATTAGCAAATAGTTATACATGATCTTAATACGACAAAATTATCATACATAACTAGTAGATATGTAACGATTGTGTTAGATGTTTATCGTTGATTTTTTATATATTAATCAAGGTTAGAACTTCAATTAAGGTCAATATTATAAAACTTGATTAGGAGATATTTTTTTCACAAAATATATGAAAACTTTTATTATTCACACACAACTTAACATAAATTTGGTGTTTTTCTATTTTATTTAAATCTTGACATTATCATGATAACGAATTTTTGTTATGAATGAAGTTGATATTACATAACAATTTTTTTTCATTAATATCGAGACTTTAAGACTTATTCGTGAATCGTGCTATGATTTGATAATACAATGGTCTAGAGGGTGTGGGGTGGCGGCATAGGCAAGGCATGGCTATGCCGGGCCAAGCTACACCATCCCCTGGGGCGGCTTGGGTTTGGAGCGGTAAGGCCGGCAAAATTATGCCGTTGGTGCCGGGCCTTTGATGACCGTTTGATGTGACCGTTGGGAGGGTGGGGCCTCCTTTTTTGACCGTTTAAAAAAAACTAATTTAAATTCTATATAAACCCATCAAATAATCCATATTTCCTCACAATCAACCTCTCTTTTTATAAAAAATACTTCTATCTCATTCTTATTTTTTATATTTTGCAATGGATCCCTACCAAAACAACCCAAACCCGAATCAAACACCACAACGTAATCAAAACAACCCGACTCCAAACCCGTTCACGACACCGTGTTACACGATGCCAATTGATCCAACTTGGGCTACATTTTCGGGTTTCCAACAAAGTCCCAACCCTTTCTCCCAATATTCCCAAATGCACCAAAGCCCCACTACCTTTAACCAATTTAGTCATATGCAAATGCACCATAACCCTCAATCTTTTACCCAACTTTTACAAACTCCGTCATTCCACCCATCTCTCCAAACACAAACGTCACAACAACCACAACGACAACCCATTTTTGAACCCGAAGATGAAGAAGAAGATGAGGTGGAGGAGGTTGTGCCCGAAACACAAGTGGAACGTTCGAAGGGGAAGGGAAAAAAAGCAAGGTCAAGATAAAGAAGAAAGGTCGTTCAAAAAACTCCCATGGACGAAAATAGAAGAAGAAGCTTTAGCGAAAGCGTATTTGGCTACTTCGAAAGATCCCATAATTGGTAAAAAAAAATTACGATATTTGTTACATTTAATTTTTTTTATCACTATACAATAGTTGTTACGTTTAATTTTTTATTACTATACAATACTTGTTACGTTTAATTTTTTTATTACTATACAATACTTGTTACGTTTAATTTTTTTATTACTATACAATACTTGTTACGTTTAATTTTTTTATTACTATACAATACTAATATACGTTTTATTTAAAAACGTAGGTACTAATCAAACGGGAGACAGTTTATACCTTGAAGTGGGAAAGAAGTTTCACGACTTGATGGAGCAAGGAGTTTATCGCAAACAAGAGGTGATAAGTTTTAAGTGGAGGAAAATGAATAATACATTCGGGAAGTTCATCAAGTTTTATAACCCTTTGTATGTGAATCCTCCAAGTGGGTTTAACGAGGAAATGATATTCAAGGAGGCGATGCGTAGATATGAAGACAAGCATAGAGCTGCTTTTTCTCATGTTCGTGCTTGGATGGTTTTGAAGACAAGTTCCAAATGGTCACCGGTTCCAAACGAGGTTGCAAGCGCCAAGCGAACCAAAACTTCAGAGTCGGGCGATTATAGCATGGGAGGCGGGTCCACCGGTCGTTGTCAAATAAATATAAACGACGACCCAGACCCAGAGTTGGAGGATAATACCGTTCGAGTTCAAGAGGATCCACGACCCACAGGGAGGGACAAAGCTAAAAGGCAAGCGGCGGCAAAAAAACAAGCCGCGAGAGGGAGCGGGTCAATGCTTGAAGGTTTGGTCGCTGAATTGGCATCCTTCAAAAATACCTTTATCGAAACTCAAGCAGAGAAGAAGAAATTGAAGGAACGCGAAGTCGAAGAAAAACTTCGCTTAAAGCAAAAGAGGGTGGAGGAAAGCGTTCGCCAAAAGAATGAAGATAGACAAATAGAAGAATGGCGAATAATGACAGCAGATATCAACGAGTACCCCGAAGCAGACCGTCCCGTGTTGCTCAAGATGAAGGAGATGATCGCAAAAAAATATAATTCGTAGTTTTTAATTTTAAGTGTTCGCTATGTTTTTTATTTTTATTTAAGTGTTTGTTTTTTTTTTAATTTGTAGTGTACGTTTTTTTTAAGTGTTGGACGTTTTAAAAATTTTAGGAGTACCTTTTTTTTAATTTAAATGTTTGTTTTTTATTTAAATACATATTTACTTTTTATATTATTAATAATATTATTTAATAAAAAATAAAAAAAAAGGAAAAACATTAAATGATGATGGGCCTCTCTCCACACCCCTAGGACCATCATCTCATGGATGCTCCTACCCCACGCTGACGTGGCAGCTGAGGTGAAGGCAAGACATGGATGATGGGTCTCCTCCATACTCTCTAGTTCATATTGCAAAGGACTTGGGTGCAATTATACGACATGTAATATTTATCACTTTATGTCTTTTTGTGTAGGAGACTAGGAGTTGAACTTATCCCATATGTGGTTAAGCGGCTAAATATAGCTCATTAAACATGGTTATGCTAATTTTTAAATTTCCAAACTAGTGAATTACACATAAATTTCCAAACTAGTGAATTACACATATCCCATTGTTTAGGTGTATTTCTCAAATGTAGGGTCACAAGTTTTTTTTTTTAACGGTCAACAAAATATTTTATTCATCATCAAGGTGTTAGTGAGGCACTAGCAAACACCCAAAGTACAAAGTTATAGATCATACAATTACCACCTACATTATCCAAACTAAAACTACACCACATTTCTCATTCCAAATCGTTTAGTTTTGCACGTGTCTTCACCCATAATAGACTCAACGCTTTAATTTCGCCTATGATCTTGTGTAGTGAGCCTTGCTTTTGTCTAAACACCACCTCTTTCTGATTATTCCAAATGCACCAAATAGCCGTGAGATATATAGCATTAAGCGTTTTCCAGCTATTTTTTTGTTGCCTATGCTATTATTTTTAAGATTAACCTAAAAATTATAAACTTCCATATGATTGAATTATTTTTGTTGTCTCTTTGATTTTTTCTTACATGTACCGTAACTCATGCAACAGAAACCATGATATCGAAAATCTTGATAAAACATATTGCATTTTGTTGTTAAAATTTTCAATTATAAACGTCAGATGTACACGATACAACTTTTAATAAGTTTTACGCAGCATGACCGGGTAAAGAAAAAGTTCAAGATGAAGCAGAAAAATCACCCTGCGCGCCGCAACGCGCGCGAGTAGAAATCCTAGTATAAATCAACCTCGGGTTTTACACATAAATCTCAAAGCAAGTCGAGTTTGAACTTAGTGACCATGAGAGTTCAAGTCGTCTCATTTACGTCACTAAATTACAATAAACATAGAAAATCTTGATTTAATGGTATTACTAAACATAATATAAAGTCAAGTTATCCTACATTGTATAAAATAAATAAGAAGAGTGAGAAGAATACAAAAAACACAATAGGTCATGAAATATGACACAATAGGTCGGAAATATAATACAATGCCGAAATATACAACATAATGACAAGGAAAAACACACAATAAATTACAAATATGACACAATGAAGAAAATACGAAAAACACACAATATCACATAAAAGACACAATGATGTAACACAAATTCTAAAACTATAAGCTAAAAATCCAAAAAAAAACGAAAACCTAAAACTAAGATCGTAGGGTTTGATGAGACGATTCACCACAGCTTGAATGCGTTCAATCGGAGCCCATTTTAATAGATAATGTATTTTGAATTGTAGATAGTGATTATCTTTATCATTTATTTGTAATTATCTCTTCCCTAAAATAAGGGAATGTATTTGTATTTATACCCTATTGTTCAATGGAATAGATCAAGCATTGAACCATAACATTCTTCATGGTATCAAAGCCCTAAACCCTCTTTCTTTTCTTCCTCTAGCCGTCCACTTTCAAATCCCCATATACGATTTTTTTTTTCTGCTTCGTTCGATCCTACCAGACATCGAACTTCTCTATCAGCTACAACATGACCACCGTACACCCTGCAGTTACTGTCACCAATATTAAAAACTCTATCCCCATTATTCTTGACCGTCAGACTGAGCACTACAATACCTGGGCTGAGCTTTTCGTCATACACTGCAAAGCATATGACGCCTATGACCACCTCCTACCCCGCGTACCCCCTCCCATAACCACCGATGCCGAGTCCTCTACCAAACCCGTCTACCACGAATCTTGGGAACGAGTGGATGCCATTGTCCTACAATGGATTTATGGCACCATCACTCAAGATCTCGTACACACCATAATGGTTTCCAACACCTCAGCCTATGACGCCTGGTGCCGCCTTAAAAACCTCTTCCTAGATAACCAAGCCGCCCGCACCATCTCCCTCCAAAACAAATTTTTCAATACCCGATTGGAGCGTTTCTCTGACATGTCTTCGTACTGTCAGCACATGAAACTGCTCTATGATCAACTTATTAGCCTAGGCGCCAACGTCACCGAAAACCAACTCGTCATGCAAATCCTCACCGGCCTAACCGAACAATACGAAACCATTAAACTCATCCTCCAACAAACCAAACCCCTCCCCGACTTCTATAATACCCGTTCACAACTCTGCCAAGTCGAGGAACAGAAAATCACCCAAACATCCCTCTCCGCCCAATCAGCCGGAACCGCCCTTAACACCTTCACACCCAACCCGAACCCACCCGCCGACTCCCAATCCCCCACCCAATCCGACACACCTGACCGTAGCACTAACCGGAACCGAGGACGTGGACGTGGCCGAGGTAAGGGTAGCTACGGGCGTGGTCGCTTCCAGCAGCCTGTCTGGCAGCCGCAACAATCCTGGCAACCAGCCCCTTGGTTCGGCCAGCAAGCTCCACAGCCCACCTACTCACCTTGGGCCCTTGGGCTTATCCACCTTGTCCATACCCCTCAAACCCCATCCCCTCATACCCTCCATCCTACCCGGCCCACTCCAATACCCAACCACCTTACTCGGCACCCTCCCCAAACCAGCCCAGTAACCCACGCCCACCCAATGCAGCCCAACAGGCCCATTCGACCAGGTCAGGCGCTACCCAGGCAGGTGTCTTAGGCCCAAGGCCGGATGCTTCTCAGTCTGCTCAGTCATACACTGCATCCTACTCCCCTACTGACATCGCTCAGGCGCTTTACAATTTGGCACTCCACAACAATGACTCCTCTTGGACCATGGATACCGGCGCAACAGGTACGATGTCTCCTCAATATGATAAGTTCCCCTCTATTTTTAATTCTAGCATTATTCGCAACATTATTGTTGGGAATGGTAAAACCATTCCGGTTTTAGGTCAAGGCAACATCACCTTACCCCCACCGTTCCCACCATTTAAACTTAATAATGTCCTTTATGCTCCTAACTTAGTTAAAAACCTTATCTCTGTGCGTCGCTTTACAACTGATAACCAATTATCTGTTGAATTTGACCCCTATGGTTTTACTGTGAAGGACCTCCAGACCAAGAAACCTATCCTACGGTGCAATAGCTCTGGGGATCTCTACACACTCAGCCCATCCAACATCACCAACATCACCACTGCTTCCACCTATGCAGCGATTTCTCAGGACATATGGCATCAACGGCTCGGTCACCCAGGCCCAGCTATTTTGAATAATTTAAAATCTTCTAGTTCAATTTCTTGTCATTCTTTAAATAATAAGACTTGCACTGCTTGTATTTTTGGCAAACATACCAGACTTCCTTTTGTTGCTTCTAATACAACTACTCGTATGCCATTTGATCTTGTTCATAGTGATGTTTGGACCTCCCCTATCATGTCTAACGGGGGTCATCGGTATTATGTGTTATTTTTGGATGATTTCACTAATTTTTTATGGACTTATCCGCTTGCCCATAAATCCGATGTCTTTGCCATGTTCACCAAATTTAATAACCTTGTTCAAACCCAATTCAACACTAAAATAAAACAATTCCAATGTGACAACGGTCGTGAGTATGCCAATAATCAATTTCATAATTTTTGCACTACTCATGGCATGCACTTCCGTTTCTCATGTCCACACACCTCATCCCAAAATGGCAAAGCTGAACGTAAAATTCGCACCATCAACAACCTTATGCGTACCATTTTAGCCCATTCCTCAATGCCCACAACATATTGGCCCCATGCCCTTGACACCGCCACCTACCTACTAAACATCATCCCCACCAAAATCCATAATTTCCAAACCCCCACCCAACGACTCTATCACTGTTTACCCACCTATGATCACCTTCGTGTGTTCGGGTGCGTATGCTACCCTCTCATCCCTCACACCACCATCCATAAACTCGCCTACCGATCTCACCCATGTGTCTTTTTGGGGTATCCTTCCAACCATAGGGGCTACAAGTGCTTGAACCTTAAAACTCGCACTATCACCATAAATCGTCATGTTCTATTTGACGAGACAATTTTTCCCTTTGCCAAAACCCACAAATCTACCCCTGCCACATACAATTTCCTTGATGACTCACCTCACTTTTATTTACGTCCCACCTCACAACCACACTTACCTGACCCACTAACCCAATCGGCCCAATCACATTCCCCTAACCTCCAGCCCCCTTCGCCCCAACATCCAAACCTTACCCCTAATGCTCCTGTTGACCACAGCCCAATAACCGACCCCTCTGGCCCACTACCCGATCACCCTAGCCCACTACCCGGTCACCCTAGCCCAATGCCCGCCCCCTCTGGCCCATCTCTTGCCACACCCGGCCCACCTCCCCCCTCCTCTCCCATTCCGACCCCACCTCCTCTACCTCCTAACCGTACCATACACACCCAGTCTATGTCCGGCATCTCCAAACCCAAAACCATCTTTAACCTGTCCACCACTACTATTGCACCGCTACCGAAAAATCCTCATGATGCCTTGACCAAACCGGAGTGGCATAATGCCATGAAAAACGAATTTAATGCTTTAATTAAAAACAAGACTTGGGAACTTGTCCCGAGACATCCTGATATGCATATTATTCGTAGCATGTGGCTTTTTCGCCACAAATACAGGTCTGATGGTACTCTTGAGCGTTATAAGGCTCGTTTGGTTTGTGATGGTAGTAATCAGGAGATTGGGATTGATTGCGGGGAAACTTTTAGCCCGGTTGTTAAACCGGCCACCATCCGCACTGTGTTAACTCTGGCATTATCACAGTCATGGTCCATTCATCAATTGGACGTTACCAATGCCTTTCTTCATGGGCATCTCACGGAGACGGTCTATATGTATCAACCCATGGGGTTCAGACATCGGGATTATCCCGATCACGTGTGTCGTTTGACCAAGTCTCTTTACGGTCTTAAACAGGCACCGCGGGCGTGGTATCAACGCTTCACAGATTTTGTCACCTCTATTGGTTTTGTGCAGAGTAAATGTGACAATTCTCTCTTCACCTATCACTACGGGGGTGATATAGCTTATTTATTGATTTATGTGGATGATATTATTCTTACTACCTCTACAGATTCTTTAAGGAAGAAACTCATGGGCAGCCTCGCGGCTGAATTCGCCATGAAAGATCTTGGACCTCTTAGTCATTTTTTGGGTATTTCTGTGACTCGCACAGCTAATCAGATGTTTTTATCTCAAAAGTCGTATGCCTTGGATATCATTAGTCGTGCAGGTATGGACTCTTGTAATCCGGTTGCCACGCCAGTTGACACTAAGCCCAAGCTCAGCGCCACTTCAGGAGAGTTGTTTGATAAGCCATCCTTGTACCGGAGTTTGGCTGGCGCTCTCCAGTACCTGACTTTCACCAGGCCTGACATCACTTATGCAGTTCAGCAAATATGCATTCATATGCACAGTCCTACTATTGATCATTGGAATGCGCTTAAACGTATCATCCGGTATATTCAGGGTACCTCTGATTTTGGTCTCACTTTATCTGCTTGCGCTGACGTCTCCCTACGGGCTTATACTGATGCTGACTGGGCTGGATGCCCTGATACTCGCCGTTCTACTTCGGGTTATTGTGTTTACTTGGGTCCTAATGTTTTATCTTGGTCATCGAAGCGACAGACTACTATTTCACGATCAAGTGCTGAAGCAGAGTACCGGGCGGTTGCCAATGTTGTTGCTGAAGTATGCTGGCTTCGCAATCTTCTCTTAGAATTGCGTCGTCCTCTGTCCAAGGCCACTCTCGTATATTGTGACAACATTAGTGCCGTGTACTTATCTCATAACCCTGTCCAACATCAGCGCACGAAACATATTGAACTTGATATTCATTTTGTTCGTGAGCATGTTCAGCGTGGCACCATTCGGGTTCTGCATACACCGACACGACTCCAGATTGCTGATATCTTCACAAAAGGTCTACCACGAGTATTATTTGATGACTTCCGCTCCAGTCTCAACATCCGCCCTCCTTCTGTTTCGACTGCGGGGGTGTAATAGATAATGTATTTTGAATTGTAGATAGTGATTATCTTTATCATTTATTTGTAATTATCTCTTCCCTAAAATAAGGGAATGTATTTGTATTTATACCCTATTGTTCAATGGAATAGATCAAGCATTGAACCATAACATTCTTCACATTTAATACCCTACTTTCTATTTTTTTTCATTATGTATTTGATCGTAACCTCATGATATAATTTACATGTTTGAACGTCAACTTTTAACAGTTTATCAAATAGTGGTATAATAAATAATAATATAACCATAGATCATGTTAAAAAAAAGGGTAAACAAGAAATTTGAATATGATGATTATTTAAAGTAATTAAAAAAGAAATGATTAGTTGCAAGTTGCAACGAATAGGTTAGAAGCTGAATTAAACGATCTTTCACTACAAATAAAAGACAAAGTCAAATAATTGTGGTGCATGTGAGCTGATGAGAGTATGATGCCGATACTAGTTAATTAGTTACTTGTTATACGTATTTAGGAATCATACACCCTCTATTTAGGATTCATATACTCTGCCTATATCACACCTATAGAATGTGATGTCACGAGATGTATGAAACCCATAACTTATACCTATATCTATAACTTATATTATTCAAGGAATCAAGGTAATAATTAAAACTAATATAATTTTTTTTATCCATCCCTGACATGGGACATGTATTAGCATTTAGCTGATAGGCAATTTTTAAAGCGGTGTTGGACAGCTCTTACCGCCATATTGCTTAATGTTTATCCATATTCAATGCCTGGTTCCAGGTCACAAAAGCATTAGAAGGTATAAGGAGAAAACTTTTAAGGGCGTGTCATGAGTAGGATGTATTCAATCGGCCAATATTGCGCTGTTAGCAACGTGGTGGTGGAGGTTCAAGTTTGTCAATCGGCAACTTTCGGCAAAGGAAGGTTATCATGTGGTTGCATGGGAGTAAAAAGAATAGTGTAGGGAGATGTAGACCACTGATTAATTAGTGTCATGTCATGTTATTGCAAAGTCTATTTGGTGACAAGTACTCATTTGGAGTAAAATCCAGCAACAATGGGGTGTGATTGGGTAAATGATATCATGGAATAGCTAAGATGTTGGAGCTACCAATATAGAAGAAAAAGATAATACATGCTATTTTTAACAACGTTTTGGACCATTTGATGAAGTAGAAATGAAAGGAACTAAAAAAAAAACAAAAGTCTCATTGATCAACATGGTTGAATAAATAAAGGTTACGTCTTTTTTATGAAAAAGATATAGAGTTAGATCAGTAGGAGGAATAGACTCATCAATGTGGTGATCTTTTAATATGGGTGGTATGTAGTTTTTACCTTTTTGGTGTTTTCGTTTAGTCACAAAGATAAGACTATTGGGTGTGGAGACGAAAAAGGATATTTTCATAAGCGTTTGCCCCCGATCCAATGGGGGATCGAATTGATTATAAAAACATGAGGTGTCTACTGTTTAGGCAGAATACCGTCACCCATTTTTAGTAACAAACTGAACAAGCTGACCCCTTCCATCACTTTTTTGCCATGTCTCCGTCTCTCACACCGCCCCCCTCATATGTCCTCGTCCCTCCCATCTCCAAAAGAACATGAGAGACGAACCAATCACAAACCAACCCATTTAATATTTAATGAATGGACCAATGGGAGGTCCATGTCTTCACATCTCATGTCCCAAACACCACCCCCTCCCATGTTTCATTTCTTGATATTTGCCCCCCACTAACAAATTTTCCTACGTGGAGGGCTCTTCTCCCGTCTCCACACCCAGCAGCATAAGAGTTTTATGATAATAAATTCACCATCATTCCCAAAGAAAAAAAGGATAATCATTCATCGAGGGTCTCATAAATATTTGTACAACGTTTTAAATGATATGTATTGGAGAGGGCACAAGATACAATTATATGGTTACATGATTCACTACAAGTAGACCTGCCCATACCGAATGGCGAGATCTCGGAGAATGCTATCTTGGATTTGTTTGTGAAGTTAGTGGCCTCGAAGGAGTGGAGAAAGATGATTGGTGTTATATTTCTAGCTATCTTTTGGCACATTTGATTGACCTCTAATGACAAGGTCTTTAATAACAGGACAGTGTTGGTGTAAAAGATGGTGAATAGTATCCTAGAGTTGTCTTTTCTTTGAGTTTATAGTAGATCTAAATTTTTCAATGCCTAGATTAGGATAGGTGATGTGATTTTAATATCCGGGATGTAATTTCTTAGCCGGTTTTTGGCTCTGTGTGGTGTGTGTTTCTGTGGTGGAGGGGTTGAGTCCCTTGGTATGGGGTGTTACAACTTTTGTTGTCCGGTTCTTTCTTTTATAGAAGTTTGCCGTTTAAAAAAAACATGATTCACTACCCTCTATGTACATATAAATGAACTTCAACGGACAAAGGTTCACGAACATAAATAAAAATACAAGCTAAAATGTTATTTTGTGTACATTCATTTATTGAGTAAATATATAAAAGTGACTATTTCATTCGGTGATTCATGAACAATTAACTTTAACTATATATTTAAAGTTGTGCTCTTTGAACAGTAACTCTTATTCTCCCTATTACGTTTTTATGTCTATATATGGATGGTGATTTGATTTACTGATTTATGTTTTGCTTTGGCATGGTGGTATGTGGTTATGTTTGATATGTGCCTGTCTGGGTGTTCGATACCCGGCTCATGTGTTTTCCCATTTGCTTTTTTCTCCTCTGCCACGTGCCCTACCTTTCATAACGTGGCCTTCTTAATTCTTATCCTGTATTAGACCTATTTTGTTTCCTTCTTCTTCTGTTCGTCCCCTGCATCTTTGGCTTTCCTTTTTTTTCCCAGCTTTCTAATTGGTTTCTTTTCTTTCATCGCTGGCTTTGGTATATACTCCTCCTATGCTCACAGGCTTTGCTCGATTTTCATACTTTGTTTCTCTTTTTCTTTGAAACCTGTATGCACGCCAGCTGCTCGACTGAATGCTTACACCTCGGTTGTTTTTGTTGTGCTCCTGCCTTCTGAAATATTGATGCTTACAGCTATGTTGTTATTGTGGAATTGTGATTATGTTATACAGGTTTACGAGTTGTTGATATGTGATTATGTTATGCGGCTTTAATCTTAGTATTTCTTGATATGTGATTATTTAGATTCTAAATGTTTGGTTAATTGTTTGTGGCCTGCTCTGTTTTTATTACATTTTCTGAATTGTTGATATGTGATTATGGTATGCAGGTTTAATCTTAGTATTTGTTGGCTTTAATCTTTTTGCTTGAGATTCTAAATGTTTGGGTAATTGTTTGTCGCAGGATGCATAAATAGCTTTTTGGAATTGGAAATTGTTACCTTCTTTTATCTTGATAAACCTATATTGCCATATTGGTAATCTGTATTGAAAATAAAAGCCAACGTCAACCTATTAGGCCATTAACTCTTAGGTGTTAAGATCAACAATAACTGCATTTTTCTCCCACCTGTATAATGTTTATCAGCTTTGTTTATGTCAGTGTCAAGGTTTCTTATGGTTGTTTTCCACATCGATAACTCAAGCGGGATGCGATGAAGCTTATACAAACAATTTTACGCTCCGAGGGACATGGAATGGTGTTTGAGCCAGCTGCACTGGTATAACCATGACCAAATCAACCCTAACAGCCGGCTATTTGGGAGTTCATGGATCTTGCAGCGGCGGTGATTCAACGAGGGTAAGTGTCAGCAATTCTTTTTCAGCACCGTTTCTTGCTTCACTCATCAACATCCATGTTGAACCCAAAGTTGATGATTGTGAGGTTAGGTGGTGTCGGTGTGGTGGCGTTCTCTGATTCGGATTGTGAAAACCACAGAAATTGCAGCTCTCAAATCTATGCGATCTAAATTTTTCAGAGGTATATCGTGTTTCAGTTTTTTTTCTTGTATGTTTAAAATTGTGAAATCATTCAGCATGTTTCATTTTAATTGATAATAATATGTCATGAACGTTATTCTAATGGAAAATGAGGTTTGTACCCTTGGTTTACAAATTGTGTAGCTACTGGCTCATGTATTTACTGTTAAAAAAACTAGAAGAACAAGACCCAACATGTTAGTTCCCCTGTGCACTCTGCTCTGCACGCTTCATTTATTTCTTTTCTTCAAGGGATAGGAATAGGTACCAAAACTCTGCTAAAAGTTATTTAGTATTGAACATTGTATCCACCGTAAACTTTTAAGTAGAAAACTTAAGTAATCAAATCAGGTTTGGTTTCTTGATAATTGGTGTAGTAACGAATTGTTTAAGAATCTCAAATAATAGTGGCAGGTTTTACATAAGACCGGATCTAGCAAGTCTATTTAGATCGAGGGAAAAGGACCGATCAAGATGGCAAGCTCAGCCAACGTCCGCTCTACTTTGTATTATTCAACTAATTCAATCTGAGAATAACTTATCTTTGATACTACACAAGAAATTGAAACCATAAATTTAATGTCTGGATTGTAGATTCCACTTCTCATTACAGAACTATTTTAGGGTGTTGGATCATCAATGTTCAAGGATTAAAGTTGAGAGCTCCATTAGTGGTAGAAACACTCAAGATGGTACTCTTATAATGTAAATTTAATTGCCAGTCAGTTGGTTCTATTAGCATGATTGATTTGTTGTTAGCTACAATTGTTTGTGATCAAAGTATCTTGTAGGTATGTTTTGTGATATTATATTTGTTGACATTAGTCATTAGTTAAAATGTATATTTCAAGGATGTAAAATTTTTTGCCTATTGCGAGTATATATGTATTAAATGTTGAATTTACTTTCAATAGATGTTGATCAATGGAAAATGCTGAAGGTGATAATGAGCACTTGAGACAACCACTTCTCTACTTAACAGGTAATATATGCATGTCATGATGCTTATCTTTGTTTTGTGATTAGGAGGCAATTGAAGTCATGGTATAATTAGTCGGTTTGAAACTGTGGCTTTGTATTTAAACAACTCGATGTTTATTTGTTGTGTGAAATATCGTTGGGGTAGTGTGTTAGACCTGCACAAATAAATAAAAATATATTTTTTTATGTGTGGACTGGGTGGCTATTTCTTATTTTGGGTTGGACTTCCTGTAAGCGAGCTGGATATAGAGTGACAAGCCCACCAGAGATGTATATCTGTTAATTATATATTGAGTTCATCTGCAGTTTGTATGCTAACATTGGTATTGTTCAACACTATATAAAAAGAAAAATACGTGTATCCATGTATTGCTTGCTGTTTCTTTTTTTTTGGCTTGCCTAACTCGCAAACGCAACTCGCAAAGAAAATCGCGCAACGCGCGATAAGGAAATCAACTAGTTTGTTGAACGCATGTTTACTGGCACAAATTTTATCTCTGGGATGTATTTTATGTCCATTCATCATCATTGGCCTACAAAATAAAACAAAACTTGGGCTTTTTTTTGTAAATCTTTTCATCATCATTGGCCTATAAAATAAAACAAAACTATACAAGGCCCAAGAAGCAACAGGCTTGGGCCTAGCAGCAGCATTTCATGGGCCGTGTTTTCCATCACCTCCAAACATAAACTAGGGTTTACATTCCTTCATCCTCTATATAACCAACCTACCCTCATCAAACCCTCAACACATATCTCTTATTATTTCCTTCAAAAACTTTCATCACCTATTTTATCTTTTCTTTCGATTTTATTATTAATATCTCTTCAAAATTTCAATTATTATTATTCCAGAAGTTTCCAATGAGGAAGAAATCCCCAATAAAGATAGGAAGTGCCGTATGACACATTAAACAACAGCGAAAACACGCGTTCACAGTTTCCTCCACCAAATAACTCGCTCTCTAATCATTAACCCGATTAACACAGAGCTACGTTATTTGGTCTGGATTGTGTTTTAGCCTGTTCCGCTGTGTGTGTGATTTGTAACGGGTCTACTGAGGCTTCTTCTGATCGGAATATTTAATGATTATTTATTTTTTAATTAATAGGTTCGATGCCACGTCGACGGTAGCCAAAAGTGCATTGACCGACGATGCTATGATTGAACCGATAACAAACTTTTGTGTGTTTCGCATGTTATAGGAACCTGTGAACTGATCATTATTATTCATTCACAGAGCCGTTTATTGCGATTACATTTTTTTAAATTAATTTTTATTAAATTATGGTGCCAATGAGGAATTAAATTATTATAAGTTGGAATTACCGACTGATATACATTGATGATAGATCGAATATCTGAGGCATTTAAAATTATTTTTTTGGGTAAATTTTATTTAATATATTAATATAAGTTTTGAGTTAAAGCGTATGATTCGTATCATTTTTTTAAACAGAGAAATCACGGTTGTGGAGGATTGTGTTGAATATTAATTGGATATTTGATCTTTAATAACCGTGTTTCTTTGTTTAAAGAGATGGTTTGGATCAGATAACGGCGTTAGAAGTTGTTGCAGCGATCTCGGTTTGAATCAGTTAACGGCGTTAGAAGTTTTTAGCAGTGATCTATAAGGGAAATAAATGTATAGTAAACTAGTATAAATCCCCGCCGCTTCACGGCGGTGGAGTTGCCAGTGCCAGCACGCAAACGGCACCGGTACGCGTCGCGCTAAGCGCGGCGTGGAAACATAACCAGCGCCGATTCGTGAAAAGCTACAGATTTTTCCGACTAACAGCGAAGTTACACCAACGGTATTGCGAGGGTGTGCTAATCGGATAAAACAACGTAGAGAGTCGCATTGTTCTGTCGATAGCGGGTGCGCGTTGCACCGAGCAAAGCGCCCGCTTGAAAAAGAGAAGTTACTAATAAAAGTAAAGTCATGGCATTTTCGTAATTATGTGGAAACTAAAAACTTTTTATTTTGATTTTATTAATCAAATTACTGCGATGACATTTGCGTAATTACCTCGAAACGGAAGGTTTTTTATCTCGCGTTTATCCACGTTACTAAAAAGTAAAGCGATGCCATTTTCGTAATTACGTGGAAACTAAAGGCTTTTTATTTTGATTTTATTAATAAAATTACTCCGATGGCATTTTCGTAATTACTTCGAAACAGAAGGTTTTTTTTACTACTGTTCATAAGATCTGATTGTAAATGTATAGTAGTATAATGGTTTAACTACTTTTGCTTTTGCTGCAAATATTTACGTGGTCATTATATTTGTTGTTGGTAGGGTGTAATTGTTTAGTTAATAATTAATAGCACATTATAAATGTCGTTAGTGTTTTGTTTTTTGAACGGCACCGGAAATTTTATTCAATCAAAACCCGACACAAAAATGTGAGGATAATTAGTATGTTTTCGTTCTCTTGGCCTTTGAAATGTTTGGTTCCTTGGCACCGGAGGCGGTGTGGGTTTTCGGCTTGGGTTCAACGAGCAGTGCACAACAACTTTTCCACCCCCAAGGGCGGGGTTTTGTTTTTAGCAGATTGAGATTTTCTATTCAAAAAGGGGTGGTGGCGGTGCAGCTTTTTGCCCGCCTACCTACCATCCTTATGTAATATACCTTTTTTTATCAATGGAATTATTGAACCTTTTTACCTAAAAAAATTGTGTCTTTGTTGTAGATTAGAGTGAAAAAACCTTGAAAGTTCGAATGTTTTTGGTCTTTGTAGGATTTTTTTGGTAATAGCTACTGTAGCTGAAAGTCACAGTTTAGATAGTGTTAGAAAATGGAATGTACTATCAAACCAAGCAATGTCACAGTTTAAAAACATAGTCTTCCTTTTTGCCTGCATTTGATAACCGTAAAAAGCTCCTTTATCTAACTACACAAAGCGAGTCTAGGCAACTCAGTCCTAACACTTACAACCCAATTGTATCTTTATTTTTGAAAAAAATTGTAATTTTAGAGTACTAAAACGCATAAGAAGAACCATCTTCGTGTCAACCAGCGAAGACGTGTCTCGTGTATGGGTTCATGTTAGGTTCAACCCACTAATCCACCAACAAGATTAATTATTACCCCTAGGTTGTATGGTCAGTTGTCTAACTTAGAAGAGTAATCCCTATTGCTGATCCTTGCATTACGTCTTTTATTACTAAAGGTATCAAATATCAAAATGTTATGCTTTAATGTATCAAATACCAGCGAATTGACATGAAATGTTGGATGTCATTAGAGTTTAGAGAATACACTGTCACATTCAAGTGGTTTCTAAACACTGCTTATAAAAAACCTTGAAGATTTTATTCACGCAATTTTTAATAAATTATCACGCATGTAGTAATTTACAGACTATAAATTTGTTTATAACGATCCATAATAAACAAAACAACTTTAGCTGCCTTATGGAATTGTTAAGTTTCTGTCACTCCAAACAAACAAATCCGAAAGTACCTATAACTCATTAATTTTATATAGATTATATGCACATATACATGGTAAATACACATCCGTCCATTTTCCTCAATTAAATGGTCAAAATCTAGGGATGAAAGTAAAAGAATACAATACACGCATTGCTTACTAGTGTTCCATGGTAAATCTTGATTTAAAAAAGGTGATGCGTTCTTGGGGCGTGTAGGTCCGAAAAACCAAAGCCGCAAGACTCACGAGGCACACAAATCACGTAGGTGAGGTGTTGCTTTATTTAGAACCAAATAAAGTTCACTGCAACCAGAAACTGGACTTCCAAAGTGATATATTGCAGAGTACGTTCGTTCAGCATTTCTAAACAAAGATTTCTCAGTTCAATTCTCAGACCAAGAGTGTGATGAATTACACATTAAGAAGACATGAACTTCATTGTCTACGGTCTACCTCAACCCGACTCCAGCCTGCTAAAGATTTTCTTACTCCATTTTCATTCATTAATTTCCTTATGTATTGCACTTCATTCCATAAACCAGCACCAGCATATATATCTGCTAAAACCAGATAAGGTACAGGACTATGCGGTTCAACTTCAAATAGCTTATAACCACCTTCTCTCCCAAGCTCTACATTCCCATACCTTTTTCGCACTTTCAAGATCGCCTTTTCTTGCATAGAGATCGATCAAGCAAGAATATTGATCGATCTCAGGAGCTAAATAATAATCTGATGTGGTGGAGTAAAAAAAGAATTATTGCTTTCGGAACCGGGAACTGCCTGGTCCTCTCTTATGATAGCGTCGTCATCCGCGCAGCCTTTCTTTATCCCTTGCTTTTTACGGCACTGCTAACAGCTGTATGATGGAAAACGACTTTCACGTTCGGTTCAGAAAGCACTTTTTTCGTTGAGAATTCCTCGTTCCCTCTCGATAGACCAGCGGCGAATTCAAAACTTGTGGGGCCCTATCTATTCCATCTCTCGAGCCCCGAAGAAAACCCCCCTCCCCTTCGGATAACATATCTCTTTTGACTCTATATATGTGGGCACCTGATATCTATGAGGTTAATCTAGCTTGGCTTAGTATCAAATCGAGCCATATTGAGCAATTTTTTTTAAATTAAATCCGAGCAAGTTTCGAGCCGAGAGCTTTTTAAACAACCCCTAGATACGTGAATCAACTATCATTTATCTGTGCCACATTAAAAAAAAATAACTCCACCATCACATAAGAGCTCGCCACATGTTTGAAATTAACCGGGGTACATAAACTGTATTGGACTTTCAATATAAATAAAAATAAAGGAGAGAGTAATCGGTTACATGCGAGTAGAGAGATAGACTGGAATTAACAACGGTAATCGGCGGTGTGGTTCACGAGCCTTCGAACTCAAGTCTCTAGTATTGTTACTAAATTTTAGAGGTAAGTACACAAACCCTTAAAAGTATACATGGTTATTATTCAGTATATGAATAGTTATATCATTATGTGTTTGATATTAGTTTGGAACAAATAAGAGGCAGGTGGTCTTAAGAGTATATATGGTTGTTAGTTGTAATATAAGAATTGAGTATTTTATATTACTACTTGCTTGATATATATTTGAAACGAATATATAGAAGAACGAATTTAGAGACCGGTGGTCTCATAAAGTAAACAGACCGGTGGTCTTATACAATAATATAAAGACCGGTGGTCTTGGACAATAAAGTAGAGACTGGTGGTCTCGGGAAAGAATATAGAGACCGGTGGTCTCAAGAAATTAAATAGAGACGAGTGATATCAGAATATAAAAATGGAGACCGGTGGTCTCGGAGAATAAAAAGGGGGACCAGTGTTCTTTGAAAATACATAAAAGACATGTCATCTGTATTTACTTAGTTATGGCTAATATGATATTCATGTATACTTTCAGGAAAGAAAGTGGACGAGGACTAGAGGCCAGGATCGGATCGACTAATGAAAATCACCTTTGTATAATTAGTACTTGTGTAATTTCTTTTGGAAATGGTTGTTTGTAAGAGATATTATATAATATAAAAGGTCGCTTGAGAGACTAGTTTTGGATGTAATCTGGGACCGACTCTGATATATATATATATATATATATATATATATATGTGGTGAAATTTAATAAAAAAATTTGGTGTGTTTCAGTTATTTCATTCTGTACATATGTTAATTCAGTGCAAATTTGTTATTACCAATTCTAATTGGGTTATTATCATGTGATGACCCTAGATATGCCTAACGTTGTCAAGGATGATGCTCAAGCTCGCGATCAAAGATCAAACGCATACATATATCATGCTTCCGCATTCATGTCTATTCCTCGGGTTCAAACATCGTTAGTTAATTTAGCTTGTAATCAAACGACCTTTGAACTAGGAGCTTAAGTCGTAAAGTTTTGTGAAAACAACAAGTGATTAGCGTAGTTACAAACAATTATTTTGATGAAAATATTAATGTTAATCTAGTGATGGTATGACGGGTCTTACCAGAAATGAGATTTTATATAAACTCAATGTTTTTAAATGATCTTGAACCCGAATTTGGTTGTTTAATCTTAATAAATCTTGGTTATTATATGATGGGTCTTACAAAATAACTTTAAAAATTAAACGAGTTAGGTGATGCGGGAGTGCGGGCTCGATTTAATTCCAATGTTATTTAGGTTTTATATAAATATTTTACATGGGCTCATTACAATTAAATATTTGGGCTTTCTATTTAATTGTGGTTTGGGCTCATTTAAAACCATGTAAATTAATAATTGTATGGCCTGAACTTTTTGTTCCATCGTTTTTATCAATTAGGAATTGATTTTGTCTGGATGAAGATATAAAAAGCTTCTAATGTTATTTAATTTAGGGGATCTCGATCATATTAAGGACAGTGGCATTCATACGCATGGTTACAAGGAAAAAATAACCAACCATATACAAACTCATTTACAGTATTATCCAAATCCAAATTCCTTCAAGAGTAATCTCTGTCTAATTTGATAAATCATTGCGTGTAACCCGCAAATAGGTTTAACTGATAATTCTCATACGATTCAGAGATTAATCCAAGTTTTACTCATATTATTTGAAGATGTGTTCGATTTCCAGGTTTGTTTTATGTTTGAAGTCGTTGTTCTAGACCACAAATAACCAACAAAGCCCAACAATGTTATGAACTCCATCCACTCTGTGACCGACCCGGATTGTGAAGGGCACTTTAATTCCAGGGCCGGCTCAACCATTTTAGTGGCCTAAAGCGAAACAAAATTTTGGGGCCTTTAAAAAAAACTGTTGCAGACACCACACAAACACACCATTCTCTCTGAAAATATAAAGATCAACTAAAAACTATACAAGTTTATAAATTAAATGGTTCATCATGAATCAATCCTCTTTTAGTGAAGCAATTGACATTGGTCAAAGGAAGATATATGGAATTATGAAACGTTTGACTTATGTTTTCAAATAAATTAAGCTAATCCCATATGTGGGTTGTGGTCCATTTATAAAGCATTTTAAAAGAGATATGGTTCATTTTTTTGACAGTTGCATCCTGCGCGCTGCTGCTGTGGTCCAAACCAAACGGGCCAAATTCCATAACATATTGTGATCTTATATAAATAAATATTAAACACACCCATCATCTCTTGACTCTCTTTACCTACCATCTTCTTCTTAAACACACACACAACACGTCGACACCACAAAAAACACACACTTAAAAACTGTTTCCTGTTCTTTCTTTTTCTTAAACCCACAATATTTGTGAATCACAAATAGCAAAGAAAATAATAAACCCTAGACTGGAAAAAAGAGGTTGCCTGCCTGTATTATTAGGTTAATCTATTATGCCCAAGCCCATTTCTCATATACAAAATAAAAAAAAATAAAAATTGGAGGCCCTATAGAATTGGGGGCCCAAAGCCCTAGCCTCAAAATAATTGGGCTTCAGCCGGGCCTGTTTAATTCCCACAAAATGTTCCCAGATCTAACATAATTGTCGCTAACAAAAGCACTCATGTCAAACCGGAACTCCGTCCACTGAGCACACAACATTGCTGCCCCTTCCCAAATGTCAAACCAGAACGGAGTTTTGCTGCCGTTCTCCAAAGTACATTCCACTTCTCTGCCTCTTTGTGAACGGAACCAATATTCTTCCATACTACAATTGAAGCCTTCTTACTGGAATAATGTCGTCGCCCCATTTGAAGCCAAAATAACTCTAGTCCAAAAATGCTCTCTAGTCTCCCAAAACCTTCATCACCATTTAAGAAGAGTGATATTAGACTCCTTCAAATCTCCTATACCCAACCCACCTAATTTCTTGGCCATAACCCTCTATTCCCAGCAACGCCGGCCCGCACCAAAGAAAATTCCTCCTTATGCTTTGTAAAATATTGATTACCTTCACCGGAGCTTTGAATAAAGACAGATAATACGTTGGTAGACTCCTAGGACAGAATTGACAAGAGTAAATCTCTCAGAAAATGATATAATCCTACCTTTCCAAGAGGCCAATCTACTATAAAAACAATCCATCATTTGTTTCCAAATTACCTCGTTATTGATGTTTGCACCAACCATCAAGCCAAGATAAATAAACGGGAACCTACCCACTTTAAAGATAAGTACCTCAATCGCTGAATTTAATTGGTCATCATCTATAGAAATTCTGAACAATTTACTTTTATTCATAGCAACTTTTAGTCCCGAAACCAGGTAAAACAACCTCAATATCCTATTTAAGTTCTTTAAGTTCGTAATGATAGGCTCTCCAACGAACACCGCATCATTTGAATAACATAAGTGAGAAACCACTGGTCCACCGTTCGGAAGAGTCAAACCACGAAAGATATCGGAAGCAAGCGCTTTATTCGTCATCACCTTCAGAGGTCATATGGCAAGAATGAACAATAAAGGTGATAATGGATCCCCTTGCCTCAAACCTCTTTCTAGCTTTAAATCTTCAGTAGGGGAACCATTTATAATAACAGATCCTAACCCATTATACAAAAGCCCCATCATGAACATCTCCAATTTGAAAGAAAACCCATATTAGTTAAGACAGAATTAAAAAAATTCGACTTAAACTATCATACGCCTTTTCAATATCAATCTTGAAAATAGCAACCGACACTTTAGCTTTTGAACACTAGGAAAATAATTCATTCAAGATTAGGGGTGCACCAATAATGTTTCTACCCTGTAATAAAGGCCGACTGATTATGACTAATAAGAGACCCAACACCAATTTTAACTTGGTAGATAACATTTTAGCAATGATCTTGTGTATGCACCCAATCAAAGAGATAGGGCTGAAATCTTAGAAATTAAAGCAAGAGGAGGATGCACTACCTTTATACACTGAACCATGAACAAAGAATTCTGTAACAGCCCAAGGTAACCCGTACCACAATATTGTCTGCTTTGCCGCAGCTCACGGTTTTGCATTGGTCTCACCCCCGAAGGACTGGCCAAAAC
This sequence comes from Ambrosia x helenae, assembly GCA_030844895.1. NCBI lineage: Eukaryota > Viridiplantae > Streptophyta > Magnoliopsida > Asterales > Asteraceae > Ambrosia > Ambrosia x helenae. The sequence continues at coordinate 70,176 of JAUTDX010000944.1, forward strand.
GCGTTGTGATAATGAGGGTGGTCACTGCCTTATAAGGAGTTCTGTTCTCCCTTACACAACCGATGTGGGATCTTACAAATTCCTCTATCAATGCCATTATAGACTGCTCCATAACCGACCAATATTTCCTTAAGGAAACAAATGTCACCTGTCCTGGGGCCTTATCACTCCCACAATCGATAAATGCGTGTTTAATGTTAGTTCTTGAATATCTATCAATGTATCAGTCTTTTATGAGAAAACTCAATCATCTTTATTATGAATTTCTTAGGTTTAGGTATGCTTTTCAAATCCATACCTAAACGGCTAAACTTGAATCGATAAAAAGTACTTGAGTTTTGTTGAAATATCACACGTTAAAGGTTGTTTGATATGTTTCACTTGTTACATAGTCTTTAATATTTGGTTTCTAGAAATATTTGTGTAGGTTTATAAGTGCAAGGTTACCGGAGTAATAATGAGAGACTTTGAGGACTGATTGTGTACGAGTTATGGAAGTTCAAGTGCTGGATTCGTAACTAATTGAGCTGCTGGTATAAAAGGCCCTATTAGGGTTTCTCATCAGATTAACACACATATTATTCTTTCTTTAGTCTTGGCGATCTAGGGTTTGTATCTGTATCGTCGTTATCATTCATTCCTCTGTAATCTCTTTATCTTTTATCTTTGTATTTTGTATCATCAGCTGATAATAATCAGCTGATCATTGACAGATTATTCTGTTCAATAAGTAAACTCATGATTGTGAGTTTACAGGGATTTGGGGGTGTTTTTCTGGGTTGGATATCAATAAAGTTTTGTCACCGTTTTGTCGCTATTTGTTTGTGTTCTTTATCATTCTTGTTGATTATTCCAGTTAGTGTTGATATTTTTAGATTAGATCTATATTTTTTTACATGGTATCAGAGCTTAGGCTCTTGATTTTGTGATTCTGGTTATTGTTTTCCGCTGTATTGGTATTGGATCTGATCTAAATAATAGATCTGGTTCATGTATACTTAGATCTGTTATAAATAATAACAGATCTAGGGTTTGGTCTTAGTTCTTATAGATCTGATCTTGATATATAGATCTGGTCTTCTTTCTGTTGATAATAGGTTTGATCTTAATTAATAGATCTTGTCTATTATCTATTATCTGTTTGTTCCTGTTTGGATCTGGTTTATCTTTAGGCTCAGTATTCTACGTCAATCTGTGGTTGGCTATTGCTTGGAATAGTTGGAAGCTATTGTTGCTGATTGCTCTCTGGTCGTGTAACCCTAAGTGAAGGTTACAGGCTACGAGTTCTCTGGTGAGATTGTTCCATTCATTCTTGTTTTTTGTTTGTTGTTGAGTCTAGGGCAAAGGCCCGGGTTAGGAGGACCGGAATTGTGCCAACTATTTGGAGTCTTATCTGTTGCTTATCTGCTATTATCTGTGTTCTTGATATCTGTTTTATATTTTGTATTACTGTCTTCTTGATTCATATTGTATTACATATTATATATATAGATAATAAAGGTCTCCTGTGTTAAGATCTGGGTGGGCACCAATGAGTGATGAACCCACTATCTGACCCCTGACACAGCTTCGACCTCTTAGGTTTATCTTGCAGTTGTTCTTTATTGTATTTGGTTAGACTCTGCTAATCTGTCTTGTGTTGCTTGCATTTCTTTGCTGTCTATTCTTGTGTGATCTGTCTGTGTTAATTGTCTATCATGGGTGATAATCAGGGTCCTATTGTTCCTGATCCTAACAATTTAAATGTGAATGAAACACTAATAAGTAAATTAGACATAGGGGATCCCTTATATCTTCACCCTTCTGATTCTAGCAGTCTGACCATAGTGAACATTAAACTTAAAGGGACAGAGAATTATTCAGTTTGGGCTAGTGCAATGAAACTGGCTTTGGATGCTAAAAATAAGAGTTGTTTTATAACTAATTCATTTGCTAGACCTGAGGATAATGAAGTTTTAGGGAAACAGTGGGACAGATGCAACTCTGTTGTACTGTCCTGGTTATTAAACTCTGTTTCAGAAGAACTATATCTGGGTCAAGTTTTTTCAAAATTAGCCTCTGAAGTTTGGTCAGATTTAAAAGAAACCTATGATAAGGTAGATGGGTCAGTAGTCTTTGATCTTTTAAAAAATTAACTCATTAACCCAAAATGGTAGTTCAGTTTCAGAGTACTATCACAAACTGAATACAATGTGGAAACAGTTTGATGCTATAGTGCAATTACCAGCCTGTACCTGTCAGGCTTCTAGGGAGTTTAATGATCATAGTTGTTTGATAAAATGATGCAATTCTTAATGGGATTAGATGATGTTTATCAACCTGTTAGAACTAATTTGTTGACTAGAGACCCTTTACCCACAATTAAAAGTGCATATGCTATTGTGTCTAGGGAAGAGTCTCATAGGAGTTCTAGTGGGTCTAGTAAATCTCAATCTCAAAATGTTGGATTTGTGTCTAAAGCTAATCAATCTTTTGATAGAAAAAGGGCTGTTAGAGGTCCTAACCCTAATCTGAAGTGTTCCCACTGTAATAAGTTGGGTCACACTAAGGATAGGTGTTTTGAACTTGTTGGATATCCTGTTGGTTATAAAAAAGGACCAGCAGGACAGAATGCAAGTTCTAATATGTCTAATAAATCTGGTTTATCTGCTAGTACTGCTGTTCTTCCTTTTACCTCTGAACAGATATCAAAACTGTTGAGTCTGGTCAGTGACAAGGCAGGATGTGATCCACCACAGATCTCCAACATGGGAGGTAATGTGGCTGGAAAACCTTTTAGTTGTTCTAGTTATATTAGTTGTGCAACTGCTACTTTCTTAGATTTATTATATAAATGGATCATAGATTCAGGTGCTAACCAACATATGGTTAACACTGACAGAGATATGATCAATTGTATAGACGTGTCTGAACTTGACATTAAGGTGTGTCATCCTAATGGAACAAGTGCTAAAGTTACAAAAATAGGAGACATTAAACTTGTAAATGGAGTAGTTCTCCTTGATGTCTTTTATGTACCTGACTATTCTGTCAACTTGATTTCTGTACACAAGTTGGCCAAAGACAACAATCTGTCTGTTGTTTTTGATAAGAGTACTTGTTCAATTCAGGATTTGAAGTCAAGGAGAGTCCTGGTGACTGGTAGGCAGGATAATGGTCTATACTTTATAGGAAAGAGTGGTAATAATGTTAATCTGTGTTTTAATAGTGTTAATAAAAGAAATTTGTGGCATAGCAGGTTAGGCCACCCTTCTGATCAGGTTTTGGCCTTTTTAAAACATTCTCTTGAAATTGATTCTTTTGAAAATGAGCCCTGTGAGGTTTGTCATAGGGCTAAACAAGTCAGAGTCCCATTTCCTTTAAGTGAACATAAAAGTAAAGAAGTAGGTGATTTAATTCACTTAGATGTTTGGGGTCCTTATAAAATAACTAGTAGAGAAGGTTATAAATATTTTCTTACTGTTGTAGATGATTATTCTAGAGCTGTTTGGTGCTATTTGTTAAAAGGAAAGTTTGAAGTTTTTGAAAATATAAAATATTTTTATGAAATAGTACAAACACAGTTCAAGAAAAGGATAAAAATGTTTAGAAGTGACAATGGTACAGAATTTATAAATAACCAAATGAAAATGTTTTGTAATGAAAAGGGAATCATTCATCAAACATCTTGTTCCTATACCCCACAACAAAATGGGGTAGTAGAAAGGAAACATAGACATTTGATGAACATGGCCAGGGCACTGATGTTTCAGGGTGGGTTACCTCTAAAATTTTGGGCAGATAGTTTATTACTGCTGTGTATTTGATAAACAGGTTACCCTCTTCTGTGCTATTAGGAAAAAGTCCATTTGAAGTAATGTTTGGTTTTAAACCCCCTCTAGCTCATTTAAAAACATTTGGTTGTTTGTGCTTCAATACTGTCTTAGATAATCATGATAAACTATCTAGTAGAGCTGATAAGTGTGTGTTAATAGGTTACTCTAATGTAAAAAAGGTTATAAACTGTGGAGTCTTGATGAGAATCAAGACTTTTATTCTCGAGATGTCAAGTTTTATGAGGATGTTTTTCCTTTTAAGTCTGAGTCTTTTAAAAACAAACATGTTTTTTAACAAAATGGAGTAACAAACTTAAATTTTTTTGACTGTTTTGATGACCAGTCAACTGAAAGTTTTTTGAATGAGCAAAACCATACTCCCAATGATGAAAGGGGGGATAACACTGGTTCTCATGGGAGTACTAGTGAGTGTCAGCAACCTACCACTTCCACGGCTGCCAGGATAGGATCTGTTGATCAGTCAACTCAATTAGATCAATCTGGTGTTGATCTAGGGGCTGAACATCAGCAGAGTGGTAGTAGAGGTAAGGGTTTAGGCAGGGCAGATACCACAGATTTCCCACATGATGAGACCAACCCACCTGAGGGTAGTATTAGAAAAAGTTCTAGAACTAGTAACTTTCCAAAAAGATTTGATGAGTTTATAGTTGAAGGGAAGGTTAAGTATGGGGTAGAAAAAGTAGTTAATTACTCTCATTTATCTGTTGATAATATGTCTTTAGTTTCTGTTTTAAATAAAACTATTGAACCAAGTTCCTATAAAGAGGCTGCCAATGATCCTAGGTGGATTGAGGCAATGAATGCTGAAATGGAAGCCCTTAATAGAAATAAAACTTGGGAAATTGTTGATTTACCTGCTGGTAGAAAACCCATAGGTTGTAAATGGGTCTTTAAGATCAAATATAAGGCTAGTGGGGAGGTTGAGAGATATAAAGCCAGGCTTGTAGCCAAAGGCTATAATCAAAGAGAAGGAATTGATTTTGGAGAGACCTTTTCTCCAGTAGTTAAGATGATAACTGTTAGAACAGTTATAAGTCTGGCTGTTGAAAGAGGTTGGACTATTTATCAGCTAGATATTAACAATGCTTTTCTTTATGGGTCAATTACTGAAGATGTTTACATGACACTTCCAGAGGGATATTTTACTGAGAATGACAGTAAAGTATGTAAACTGGTTAAGTCCCCATATGGACTTAAACAAGCTCCAAGGAAGTGGAATGAGAAATTAACAGATGTTCTTATCAGTATTGGATTCATTCAAAGTGGCTGTGATCATTTAATGTTCATTAGATCTAATAACAAGTCATTTATTGTGCTTCTTGTATATGTAGATGATATAATAGTTACTGGTGATAGTATATCTGAAATAAATGAAATTAAATCTTTCTTAAGTAAAAATTTTCAGATTAAAGATTTAGGAATTCTAAAATACTTTCTTGGTATTGAGGTGTTATATAGTGGTAAAAATATTTGTTTATCACAACGAAAGTATTGTTTAGAACTCTTAAATGAGTTTGGCTATCTTGGTTGCAAACCAATCAAAACTCCCATAGAACAAAGTTTTATAGTTACAAATAAAACATCAAAAGGTTCTCAGTTGCTTGATAACATCACTGGTTATCAAAAACTGATTGGGAAATTAATATATCTGTCTATTACTAGGCCAGATATAAGTTATGCCGTTCAATTCTTAAGCCAGTATATGCATAAGCCGACTGCTCTACATATGAAGATTGCACTTAGATTACTTAGGTATCTAAAAGAATCACCAGGAAAAGGTGTTTTTTTATAAAAAAGGTGATAATTTTTCTGTATGTGCCTTTGCTGATTCAGACTGGGCTAAATGCCTGGACACAAGAAAATCAGTAACTGGTTACTGTGTTTTCTTAGGAGATTGTTTAATTGCTTGGAAGAGTAAGAAACAAAGCACAGTTTCTAGGTCAACTGCTGAGGCAGAATATCGTGCTATGTGTTCTGCCACATGTGAGTTGGTCTGGATTGTAAACTTATTAAAAGAGTTGAATGTTGAATGTGAACTTCCTGTTAAATTGTTTTCAGATAGTAAAGCTGCAATTTCCATAGCAGCAAATCCAGTGTTTCATGAAAAATGTAAACATTTTGAAATAGATTTACATTTTTAAGAGAAAAAGTGGCAAATTGATTTGTTGAAACTATAAAAGTTGATTCTGATTCTCAAGTGGCTGATATATTTACAAAGGGTTTAAATGTTAATCAGCATGGGTTGTTTTGTGAATAATTGAAATTGTTTGACATGTTCAACAATCAAACAAAGGGGGGATGTTGAAATATCACACGTTAAAGGTTGTTTGATATGTTTCACTTGTTACATAGTCTTTAATATTTGGTTTCTAGAAATATTTGTGTAGGTTTATAAGTGCAAGGTTACCGGAGTAATAATGAGAGACTTTGAGGACTGATTGTGTACGAGTTATGGAAGTTCAAGTGCTGGATTCGTAACTAATTGAGTTGCTGGTATAAAAGGCCCTATTAGGGTTTCTCATCAGATTAACACACATATTATTCTTTCTTTAGTCTTGGCGATCTAGGGTTTGTATCTGTATCGTCGTTATCATTCATTCCTCTGTAATCTCTTTATCTTTTATCTTTGTATTTTGTATCATCAGCTGATAATAATCAGCTGATCATTGACAGATTATTCTGTTCAATAAGTAAACTCATGATTGTGAGTTTACAGGGATTTGGGGGGTGTTTTTCTGGGTTGGATAATCAATAAAGTTTTGTCACCGTTTTGTCGCTATTTGTTTGTGTTCTTTATCATTCTTGTTGATTATTCCAGTTAGTGTTGATATTTTTAGATTAGATCTATATTTTTTTACAAGTTTACATTCTAGGAGAGGTAACTAGTGGATATTGTTTGTTAACTTATATTCTTTTAATGACCAGTGTTTCCGAAGACCAGATGAAAACAATCGAATCTCCTATAAGTCTATAACGAATGTACAATAACAAAGCCTACATGATAATAACTAACGCACGGACCACGGTAATAGTAAAACCACATAGAAATACTAAAATTGTCATTGAAATCTCTTACCATGATGCTCTAGAGTAGTCTACTACACTTATAAAACTACTTGAATACCACATCAAACATCTAGAACACCACACAAATTACATTTAATCGTTCATACACACCTAGAGTAGCATATTACAGAAATAGGAGGGTATAAATTTGCTACTCGATTTTTACCCAACAGCCAAATCTATTTTATTTTAATATTTATAAGAGGAAAGTGGATATGAAGCTGTCATACATAGGGGTGTTCATGGTTCGGTTCCAAACCGTGAAACCCCGGTCATTGGTTTGGTTTCACGGTTGGTTTTTTTACTCAAGTTTCGGTCGGTTGGTTTCAATAATTTTAAACCGTAGCGAACGGTTTGGTTTACGGTTTATACGAAAACCAACCGTACTAAACCGGACCGGACCATAGGAATATATTATATTAAATTTTTAAATACTTCATATTATCTATGTATATTTTTAGAGATAATAAAATCAATACTATTGTGGCTCTAAGTTAATTAAAGTAAATCAAAAGTGGGCTAAGCCTATATTCACATTTTCCATATCTTCATACTGTTGTTTGCTTAAATATTTGATTAATCGAAACAGAAATGATGAAATTTTGGAGGATTGTGGATGGATTATGTTATTCTTTTCTAAATTTGGTGCAGAATATAGATAAGTTTTTTTTTTTTTTTTGCTTTTGTAAAACTTGTTTTCGACAACCTTTGTTTCTTTTTCCCACAACTTTCCTATATATAGAGGCTATTCACAAAAATACACACACATCTTGTATAAAGGTCTGAGAAGTTCAAACCGTGAAACCAAACCGGAACCAAACCGTTACTAACGGTTTGGTTTGGTTTGGTTTAAGGGTTCCACGGTTCGGTTATGGTTTACAAAAATAAAAAAACCGTTACTAACGGTTTGGTTCACGGTTTGACCCATAAACCGCGAAATCCGGACCATGAACACCCCTAGTCATACATGTAAGCTTAGATGCGAAACCAATCAAAACTAAAGCATACATTTTTACTCCTTTTTTTATACAATTCATGTTGCTTTCATCTTATTAATAATCTATCGAATCCAAGATAAATCTCACTGTTATCTTTTGTTCCATATCCATCTCAAATTATGATTTATTTTATAGTTTTTTTGGGACCTGCTACTAGAACAATGACTTACAAATTCTTAAATAGTTTTGTTTTCCTTTTTTTTTTTCCAATTTATAGTTTCACTAATCATTTCGTTTGATTTGTCAAACCAAAATCAAAGAAGGATTGAATAGAAAATACAGTACTCATCTTTGATTATTTATCATGTTTATTAATACATGGGCAAAAGGGACTAACAGATTAAAAAAAAACCTTCAAAAGGAAAAAGATGAATGTAGATGTTCGGTGAAGCTTTCAAACATAAAGAAAATGAAGCGAAACGAAAAACGATACCGACTTTGATCTACTGTAAGTAAGTAAAAAAACATGAATTACTTAAAAAGGAGTAAGAATGTGTATTTTAGTTTTGAATTTTAAAGTTTTAAATCAATAATACGTAGTTTTGAATGGTTTTGCATCTAAGCTTAGGTGTGTGATTGCACATATTCACTATTCCTAATTTATAAACTTGTTTACTTAACATTTATTTTAGTAAAGTTAGTTGCAGTTTTCGTCTCTGTGGTTTGTTGGGCTAACACTTTACGTCTCTCTTGTTAATGTCCGTTTGTTGTTCTGTTAGTTGTGGGTGAAATGACTATTATACCCCTTAATCTTTTGTGAAATGACTATTATGTCCTCAATCTTATGTGAAATGACTATTATAGCCCCATCTTCTTCTTCAACCAATCCAACCACCCACCACCACCACCACCACCACCATCTCCATCGTCACCCTCCCTCTCCTTTATAAGAGTCTGCTCTTGCTGTTTACTTACATCTCGACTAACAGAACCGATGGCTTCACCACTTCTGTTGTGGAGGGTGATGACAGTGCACCGCTAACCACAACAGGTAGTGCAGAAAGAGACGAGCTAGCAACTGTAAGCGGAACAGAAAGAGTAGCCATTGTGCTCGATACACCACCGTTATCAATAATCAACGACTCATTAATCGGAAAATTCATCTCAGCATCACTAGATGGAAAATCAGCAAATGTGATAGGTGGCAGATTCAAATTGATCGAGGTTTACCCCAAATCCTTCATAGAAGCATAGACCTTCAAGAACAATAAACAAATTCAGTAACACTAACATGTAAGCACTAACATAATTCCATGAAACTTAATTACTTGGATTAAGGTGAGGAGGTGGTGTTGTTGCATGTGGTAGGTGGAGGAGAGAGGAGATGGTGGTGGTGGTGTTGCCGGATGAGAGAGAGATGGTGAGGAGTGGGAGGGTGGCGGTGGAGGTGGGTGGGTGGGTTGGAGAAAAAGATGGAGGGGCATGATAGTAATTTCACCCACAAACTAACAAAACAATTAACAAACATTAATAAGAGGGACGTAAAATGTTAGCCCAACAAATTACAGGAACTCAGAGTGTTATACTTTTATAGAACCTATTAATTGGGCAAACCACAACAACAAAAACCAGTGTTTTGAAAACCGGACCGGACCGGCCGGTCGGACCGGTCGGACCGGCCTCCGGGACCCGGACCGGTCCGGTTCGGGTGGTTGGACCGGTGGTACATCGAACCGGCTGAGAACCGGTGAACCGCCCGGTCGAACCGGAAAACCGGGAGGTCGGACCGGAAAACCGGGAGGTTGGACCGGTTTTTGGTATTTTTTTTTTTTTTTTTTATTTTTTTTTTGTTTTTGGGCCGGTTCGTTGGACCGGTCGGACCGGTCGAACCGGTGAACCGGCAGGGGGTCCGGTTCGACGTCCGGTCCGGTTCTGAAAACCTTGACAAAAACAAAACTATAAAACGTTAGAAACTCAATAATAAATTAATAAATAAATAAAAATAATGATATGATATACGTGCAAGTAAATGATTACCGTTTTTCTTTTTCCTCCATTGTGGAGAGAATAATAATAACAAATCCTCTAGAGAGAGAAACCACCCCACCCCCATCGGAAAAAAACCGATGAAATATTAACATCTCCATATGCCCAGACCGAACCACACCCCAACCACCGTGGCTCCACCAACCCAAACCCAAACCCACCACGAGCCACGTTACCGTGGGGTTCGTAAACGACCATGGGGCCGTTACGTAGCCGAGATACGAGACCCGTTTAAAAAATCAAGAATATGGTTAGGTACCTTCAACACACCCGAAGACGCCGCACGTGCCTACGACTCCGCTGCACGTGCCTTCACCGGTCTAAAGCCAAAACCAATTTTCCCATTTTACCCTTACCGGTCCAAGAAATTACCGAATGTGCCACTCAGCATTTTCCGACCACTAGTAGCCTTAGCAGCACCGTTGAATCGGCTAGTTGGTCTCGACGGTCAAATATGGCGGCTGTAAATAATAATAATAATAATACTGATGATAATAATAATGGGGATTGTCGGAGTAATTGTGATTCATCATCGACGGTTGTTGATGATGTGGATAATAATAATAATAATATTGGTGAAGTGAAGTCGAGGGAGAATAAAACGTTGCCGTTTGATCTTAATCTTCCTCCGGTTGTTGAAGATGATCCGTTGACTGTTCTTTGCTTATGAGTTTCTGGTGAATTTTCTTTAAAGATGATTTCTTTTTTTTTTTTTTTATGATTTTTGTGATGTTTTGATATTGATTTTGCTTCAATGTTTGGATATGTCTTTATAATTTGATGATATGAAATTGGCCGAATTGCGTAGATAGTTTACGATAAAGATCATAGTTGTTGAAGGCGTAAGGCGCTAAAAAGTTACGACCTCAGATAAGAAAGGCGCGAATGATATAACATATGATTTTAAGGGGTTTAGACATGTTTAGGATGGTTTAGTTTGTTCCAGACCATTTGTGGATGTCTCACCCTAGATAAGCAAGGCGCGAGTTATGAAACATATGATTTTTAAGGGTTTTAGACATGTTTTAGGCTTGTTTAGGATCGTTCAGTTTGTTCCGGACCGTTTGTAGATGCCTCACACTAGTTTGTGTAGATGTTATCGACTTGCTGCATTTGGCTAAGATCTCACTAGAGAGCCTGGATGGTCATATCAGGGGTTTTGGACATGTTTTAGGCTTAGCTGGTTCAAGGCCATTATTGGATGTTTTAGACTAGTTTGGCCAGAATTTATCGGATTGGCTAAGATCTCACTGGATGGTCACAAAACGTTTTGTATGCACTCGCCTCGCTGAGCACCTAGGTTCGCGGCTAAGGTGCCTTGACAACTGTGGGTTCGAGTCAAAATGACTTTTTGAACCCACCGTTTAGCCCATGTTATTTTTAGCTATATTCCTTTTTTATTCACTTGTTTTAGCCTGTTATCAAACGGGTTACGGGTACATCCCAAACTGACCCTTTTTCGTATCTTTACATATTTGATCCGTCATCAACCAGATACTATTTGGATTGTGGCCCGTTTCATACAAGTGTGTTGAAATTGCCACATTTGGTTTTCACCATATTCACAACCTTTTGGATTCGCAGGTACTGGTTGGGTTGAAGAAGGGTAGATGGTATGCATGACGTATGTTCAAAAGGGAACGGTGGAACTTTTGTGGAAAAGTTCAACCGGAAAGGTGCCATCCGAAGTTTTTGAAAAAAAAAATCGACTAAAAACATGAATGGCGTGGTCAAATCATGCTTGAAATGCAGAAAAATTGCAGTAAATTGAGATGAAAGCAGTGTTTGTTGTTTGAAATAATAGATTAGCAGTTCCAAGTTACAAGTGTTTTGGAAGCTGCTTTTTATTTGAGGTGTTGTAATACAAGCAGTTTTGATTGTAGCAAAAGTAAGTATTGTTAAGAAAACTTGTGTTAAAAGTGATTGTATGATACCAAATGTTTATAATCATTCAATACACTTGAATACAAAGGGCTTTTGGCATGGCGGTATCTACGTGTGTAGAATGATGTCTCTCCCTAAGAAGTCGAGGGATATAGTCTCGAGATGAATATTGGTATAAAAAAATTTAATCAACTTGACTTTCTTGTTCGTGTTCATGCACGTTGATAGAGGATCAAAGATCAAGATTTATCGCTGAAAGTTTTTTTTTTTTTTTTGAAAATCAACTCCACAAAAACGACTAGCCATTACCAAGGCGGAAATAACTAGCTGAACACCAAAAACAAACGAATTAAATTACATCAAAATTACACCACCTATCCCAATCCACCGTAGTTTTGGATTATCATTGAAAGTTGATAAGCAAAAAAGAAAGAAGTATTCTTAGTATGTTTTAAGGGTTTTCATTCTTTAATGTACAAAGCATCTTGCAAATGAATTTTAATTATTTTGATTAGACCGTATACAGAATTAAACGTTGGAAACTTTCGGCATCTCTTTACTTTTGGGTTCTCTACCTAATCTTTTTTAAACATTATTCCTTTTAAAGGATTTTGAGATTTGATAGAATACTTATTATTATTATTAAACAAATTAATACATAATATGATTAAAAAGAGGCTTGGTTTGTGAATTAAAGACTAAAGATTGTATTTTTAAATCAAGGTTCAAGAGAGTTAAAAAGTTGAATATTTTTACCATCGAAGTATCTAATACGTTATAAGTCAATGATGTTGTAGCCCAGTAATTACAAATACGTTATAAGTCAATGATGTTGTAGCCCAGTAATTGCAACTGAGGTGTGAAGGTTTACATACATCTGTTGCCTGGGGTCTCAGGTTTAATCCTATTTCCACCGAATAAAATAACCATTGTGTTTGAAAGGAGAAACCCGTGTGGAGAATGATTCGATTCTAGGTACAGGTGGCTTTCTAACTAAGGGTTTACCGCTAAAACACAACCTTTCAAAAAAAAAAAAAAAAATCTAATACGTTATAACTAATGTGTACTTAAATTGTCTCATCAAACAGCCTGGCTCTTTCTTAAACTTGTTTATTGTCAAATATTTGGAATTAACGAAGAATAATGCGAATTTTAAAGGATTAAATATGCTTTTAATTGAGTTTTTTTGTCTTTTTTTTTTCTATCATTGGTTGCCGACAGCTCACCGCCAATTTTAACATAATTAAAAAAATGAGACATTATTTAAAGTGCAAGCTTTTTAACATTAAAAAATTCATGATATTTGAATACACACACAAAAAAAAGTACTAAAATATAGAAGTAACAAGGCCCAAAGTCAATAGGGTTGCAAACTTGTAGAGGTTCAAAAGTAAAATCGTATAAAAACATAAAATGTTGACATTATTAGGCCCAAAGTCCACCTACACTCTCAACCCCGGAACCACAAACCACCAAAACTAACCGTTAAACAGCGATAACCGACTAGGTCGGCCAACCCAACCAACCTGGCCGAATTCGTTTGTCTTTTTTTACGAAATCATAGTCCAAAATGTTACTCAAAACAACCGAAACAACCTGTTAACTGTGAACCCCAGCCCAACGCACATCGTTAGAGTCCGGCTCTAGTGATCAGAGAAACTTATTCTTTGATTGCAGTGCAACAGTAGGACTATATACCTATTTACAGTAAAGGAAAACCTACATTTCTTCTTTTGTAATGCGGGCCAAGCTGGGCCGAGCAAAAAATCTAATCTAGAAGTGATGCGTGCAGCGAGCCAAGCTGGGCCAAGCAAAAAAATCTAACCTAGAAGTAATGCGGCAGGGCCGAGCATATCTAGATTGTGGGTCATAGTCTTCCCTTTTGATTGTTCCATCATAATTAGGCATGCTGAATCATTTTTCAAAAGCTATTATGACCCTCCTAAACCTTGATATTTTCAATTCTCCACAAGCATTCTTTCCGTAAGGGCGAATCTGTAAATATTGCTCTGATGAAGTCTTTCACCTGCAAGATTCATGCATAACAAAGTCTGTCATCACTCATACAAATGTATGAAAAAGTCGGTTAATTTTTAGCAAGATTTAAGAAATTAGAAAACCTCAGATGAAGTAAAACCGCAGTTGGCCAGTTCCCCGCTTTCCCAAGATGCAGTTATCGACTTCAGAGGCATGTCCAACATATCTGTTGAGATTTATCAAAACACTAATAGTAAACAAGAGCAAAATGATTGAACATACACATTCCCTGTTTATTTACTTGCTGTTACAGATATAGCCTGGATCGACCCATTTATAAGTAAATGGGTAGGACGATACATACCTGCCAATACCCGCAATTTAGGGAGTGACGGAATTAAATCATCAATAGAGCCTGATAATGCTTCTTGAGGTTTTGTTGTTTGATTAATTCCAACCAAAGACGCCAATAAAGATGAAAGATTTTCCAGCAACATATGAATTAACCTTTGAATCTGATATAAAAATAGAAAGAATTTAGTCCAGCCTCATTTTCTTATGTGGCACCGGCTAAGACCATGCGAACTGTCACATCAGATGCCACACATTTTGAAAAAGAAATGTTGATATGAAATAAAATTTAAACATAAATTTGTTTCAAATTTTGAAATAATAATATCTTTTTAGAACATATTTACATACTATTACTAAATGTCAAAATGTCATGTGACACCAAAATGATAAATAAGATGCCATGTTAACATTTTTTTTTTTAGAAATTCAGCAAAGGATAGGCGTAAACTTCTTGTACAGTGTCCATTAATAAATAAATAAAAGTTACTGTGCGAAATGCACCTGTAATGTTTCATCTGCTGCAATATCATCTAATTGAAGTATGTCTTTAGTCATTCTAGAACATACAGCCTCCAAAACATTGCACATACTTCTTTTGTATGTTAAGGGTATCAGTAATGGCTCCCAAATTATGTGCACTTTCTCAATGATAAAAGCCACCTGTAAAATTCGTTATAAGAGAACAAAGTGGGAATTTCACATATGAACAAGGACGGACTGATTCTTACCTGATCTATACTGAATTTTGCAGATTCGTATCGTTTTGGTTGATGGGTATTTTGAAATCCATCTGCACCATCAATGGCCTGGTGACAGGTTTCACAATAAGGAGAATTTAAATTAACATAACTTAAATATAAAACAAGTTGTTATAAGTTAACTAATGTTACCTCCATTAAATTATGTTTAACAAGCTTTATTTGTCTTTGTAATATCTCTTCTGCCATTAGCTTGTATCTTATACCTAAATCAATAAACACAGCTCCCTTCATAGAAGTTGGGAAATCTGACTGATACTGAAAAATTAACATGTAAAAGGTTACCATAAAACTTTACCACCGACTTGATGCTAAATGATAGAGGAACATTCAAGAATTACCTAAAAGTGCACAATTTTAACTGTATAAATTTTATACATCATACCTGAAATTTAAGGCCAAGAATCTCTTGAGATAGGAAAAGGCAATCATTATGAATTAGAACAGCAACCTGGTTGATACCATCCAGCTGTCTTTCGAGCTTTATATGACAAAACGAGAGATTTTAAAACTTACCCACACACACACACACACACTCTACAAAATGATTCATAATAGTAAGGTACTCATACATATCAATTTAAATATGTAGTAGACTAACCTTGACTGGAATAACAGCTTCATATAGAAGTAAAGCATCCCTAGCAGCATGGCAGAATTCTAAAGCAACAGTTGAGGATGATAAACAAACATCCTGAAAAGAGATATTTGGTATAAAAATATTGATCAAGGGAAGAGCAACTGCTTATATATTATATTACATTATATTAACATTCATTAATTGGCATTTGGTATCTTTCAGAGAATTGTCTAATAGAGTTTATTACATCAAAATATTACATAATTTCACCTTTTGTCTTGTAAGTAAGAATAAATACATTTTTTCCAATGTATGTTGCAAATTTAAAAAAGTTTTATTACCGTAACTTTCTATAGCAGGTAAAAGATTATGTGGCAACCAACCACATCACCATTTTACATATTATAGAAGATTACTTGCGTGTAATGGATAAAACTGAAAATCTGTTACACACAGTGGAAAGAATCTTTTTTTTTTTGCATGCTTGGTTTAAAAAAGCGCGAGGCGCTCCGAGGCGTTTTGGTTTCAAAATCCGAAGCGCAGGGCTTAAAGCGCGAGGCGAGAGCTTCACGTATGTGAGACGCTTAATATTAAAAAAATATAAAAAAATATTTATATATGTCAGTATGACATATTCTACCTTCTAATCAAACATAAACATAAAAACATGATTATAAAACACCCTTAAACACTTAAAAAAGCATTCAAAACATAAGAATGACCGAACACATAGTCATCTAAATTCAAAACACCCTTAAAGATGAAGACAACATTAAGTAACTTAACATTAAAGAAGAAAAAAAAAGAAGCATCAGAATATAGGAACGAATTTGAACTAATTTCTTAGTCCCTACAGCTTAATATATCATTGAAAATCATCAGAATATGATTCATACCAATTATCCAATGCTTGTGATATAACAATCAATACTTGAAAAGCAACATAGAGCAACCCAAAACAACTCGTGGGTTGCCCCCTTGGCAGGGGTCGAGGGCAACCCCCCGGGAGCAAGGTCCAAAGGGCGGCAGCCCCTGGCGGGGTCCAAGGGGCAGAGCCCCTGGCTGGGGTCGAGCTGATACGAATCAACAATCGATAAATTACCAAGTAATTTCGGGTTGAAAAATTTGGTATAGCAATTGATAATCAACATAGACAATCCATAATACAAATCAACATAGAACTTCACTTGTTGGGCTAAATAGAATAGGCAAAAAATGGTTTTTGGGCTGAGGCGCTACTGAAGCGCCACCTCAAGCGCCAGGCTTAAAGCGCCGCCCCAAGAGCTTCATGTATCCCAGGGCTTCACGACAAAAAAAGCGATTTCTTTGGAGCCTCGCGCCTCAAGAGCTTAAAGCGCTACCGATGCGCTATTTTTTAAACCAAGTTTGCATGCATATAGTGACAAAAAAAAAAAAAAAAAACTGTAGGCAAATCACATTTTGTGGTAATTAACCCTCTCAATATTTTTCATTGTGTTTATTACACAAAATGCAATTGTCTGCTTCACCTTTAAATCTTTAATGGTGCATGTATAAAACAAATGGCGCCAAGTCACCATATTACCTTATATAAAAGCTTAATGGTAGAAAAAATGTCACATAGAAGTTAAAATTTTTTTTTTTTTTCTTATATACAATGACAAAAAGGTGATAGTAGGTCACATTTTGGAGTTAACTCTAGTTCGATATCACCGACCTTAAGCGTTTGATGCACAAGTTCTAATAGCTGTGAAGCCGCTTCGGATATAGCACACCTTTCAGATGAGAAAAGCAGATCTACATTTCCACCATTTTTCATATCTTCACTTTTCCTTGAATACTCCTGTAAAAGAACCGTCATCAAATCAACATTTATACAATCATATTTGAAGCTGGAAATACTTAATAACATACAATCTCATTCAGATTCAATTCAAAAATTATCCAAAACTTAGACAGACTGCTTATTATAAAACTATTTTTTTAAACAATACATATTTAAACATTTTAAAAAATATATTACATTTTATAGATTGCTGTTTAATTTCTTATATGTGTGCCAAAGTTGCACAGAATTTCAATAAGTATTTTTTATAAATGTGATTTGGAATTTATTTTTAACTAATGTAATAGTTGTATAATATGCAATATTTGAATATTTATAGAATGATATAACATACAAAAAGTAAACGATAAGTGATACAAAAACAGTATGCTGATGTGGCAGATCATTGAACTCTGTAAGGTCCAAATTTTAATAGGTAGTAGAAGTTTTGTATACAGAAGACGGGAATGATTAAAGTAGCCTCACCTTGGGAAGTTTAAAGTCCGAATGTAGAAGAAGGTCCCTAGCTGTTGCTAAGATCTCAACCTTCTTCCTTGTTGCAAAGTGAACTTCAACATTATCCGTAAAATTGGTCAATCTTTCATCCTTTTCAGAGGATATGAACACAACTTCTTTAAGAGATGTTTCAAACTCAGATGTGAGTTGTCTTATTGTTTGGAAGTCAGAAAGTTTGGAAGCATCGTCAGGAACAATCTGGAATCACAAAACATATAACTGATTTCATGTGGTATGTCACTAAGTGGGTTCATGAAAATTAAGGCACTTGATGTTAACATTCCCATTATTCATTAATCAATGACAGGGCCATCTCCGAGTTTTTAGAGGTCCTATGCAAAAATTGTCTACAAACTAACAGTCTAACTAACATGAGACCCTAAAAGTAAAGGCTAAACAAAATGTGTCATCCTTACAGATGATACAACGAGAAGTTGTGACTTAAAAAGTGTCATCCTTTTAAGCTCTAGCACTCTTTGATGTGAACTATCTAATCAAATCTTTGAAATCAATTTTGTTAAAATATTTTTTTAATTGACTTCATGGTCATTCCATTAAGGATTTTCTATAGCAACTTCATTTAAAAAACGCTTATTTCAGTTGAAGCAAGGCACAAGAGTAGTCAATAAAAGTATGTAAGCTATAACTGCATTAAGAAAACAATATAACTGTTTATTAAACTGTAGAAATGTAGAATAGTAACATTACTCAATTTTTCAGTTTTCACTATACATACATTAGTAGTAAATCTAAACCCTGCAATTTTGAGGCTAAGTGTGGGTCATAGGACTTGTTTAAAATAGGCTCACTCACCAATAAGGCCATTCTAGTGGAAGGTAATAAATAATACATTGAAAGAAACAAACCTTGGAAAGGAAGTTAGAAATAATCAATTCTGACATGTGGGGCCATGTCAATCTTCCAAATAATTGCATCCATGAAGAATTTTGATAGCAAATATAGTTAAAAATAAACTGAATGATCACACTTATTCCAGAATAAATATTTTCAGCATCCATGTTCTCAACCTGCAAACATGAATATTGAGACACTATGAAAAGGTAATCTATATAAGTAATAATACATTTAGGACCTCGGTACGTTAAGCCATAAACATGAAAGCAGAAGCAAGTTAGATAGCTTTGAACATTTTATTTGTCCACAACATTTCCTCCAACCCATAATGAAACTTGTAATTCGATAAAAATAAAAACATAACGGCGAATCCATTGTCACTTAATAAATACCTGAGTTCCAGACAGTGGGGTTATTCTCAAAACCGCCTCAGTTATATCTCCCGAATCTAATCTTTGTTCTTCTACAGAAAAACTGTGAGAAATAGATCCCACTGCAGGAGTTATAACATGTCTGGTCATCAAATCTGCTACTTTGGCAAGCCCATAGTCTAGAATACCAACCACCTACACAAGAAATTTACAATAAAGCAAAATGAATTATATTTAACACTGTACTTCAATAAGTAGAATCAAATTTATCTACACAAATTGAATATAAATAGGTGATGCAAAAAGGAACAAAGCAAGATTTCAACTCACATGCATTGCTTTCAAAACAGTACAAAGCTCAATCCCTGGAATATCTTTCATAGACATTGCGTTCTTGACATAAACAGAGTTGGATTTTTGATCAAATCTCACTGCCTTCTCAATGAACTTGACTAGCACCTTTTGTATCTTCAAACACAAATCCAGTTGCAAACATTCACTTACAATCATGTCATATATTTGCGAAACAAAGAAACTTATAATACCAAATTTTATTGTAGTTTCAACATCCAAATTTTAGATTATGATAAAACTTTACTATTAATGTTTAGATAATTGTATAAATAGGGTCTTCACTACGGTTTGCTTTGTCGTCTAAAAACTGTATAATTTATATAACATAGTCTGAAATCTAAATTATTTTTTTAAAGAAACATCAGCGTAATATACAAGAATTAACTATAAAATTAATCTAAACATGCAAAAAAGAACAAATAAGAATACAAATGTAAACTTAATCCAAACATACAACTAGAGTTCATTTTAAGCCTTTAAGGTTATTGAGCCGCATTTGTATAAACTTTACCTTATTAAAAATAGTTACCTTAAAAAAAACAGTTAATGGTATTTGAGCCGGTGAGTGTGATGAGAAATGATTAACTTTTTGTTCGTTATTTGCTTAGAACCAAGCTCCTTTTTACCAAGCTCATGTTAAATGTTATATAATTTTTTAGAACAACCTAACCTAACCTATCTAATTTCAACAGTATAATCGATTCAGTTTCAGCTTAAAACTATTAATAGCTAATTAGCCACTTGACTTGTGATTCGACTAAAACAAAACCATTACAAAAAAATTTCACTTCTAAGTTCTAACGAGTTGAAACTTTTATGAGAGAAGGTTAACAAAATACAATTTGAAATTCAAACCCCCCAAACACCAAATCTTTTCCAGAAAAAAAAAATTACAATTTTTCTTACATATCTTTTCTAAGATGACGTCCCAATAATCGGAACAGGAAAAAATGGGAACCAACCGGAACAGGAACAGAAAAAACAAGAACCAGACCACTAACATTAGAGTCGGTCCAGGTTGTAAGGAATTATGCGGGTCAGCAACTCAGTATAATAACCAGTTCTCGTAAGGAGCAGTTATCTGTAACTCTATGAGCTCAAACGTTCCTAAACAAATCTTAGAGTAAGGACTATTCCCAATGAACTTGACTAGCACCTTTTGCATCTACAAACACAAATCCAATTGCACCTATTCACTTACAACTATGTCATACTACATATATTTATGCAATTTATAATATCCAATCATATATCAAGACGCTCAAATTTAGTTTTCTCGATCTCAATTTACTCAATTCAGCCTCTTCACTATTCTATTCATTCTCAAATTTATAAGAAATATCCAACAAAGCAATAGATATCAGAACGCTCAATTCGGTTTTATTATTTTCAGTCTCTTCACAATTCTACACATTTACAAACTAATACAATTCAAACATCACCGCATTCTCAATCATTCAAATATCTCTTAATAATTCTATGCATTTTCAAACTAATACAATTCAAATATCAGAATGCTCAATTCAGTTCTATTTTTTTCAATTTCAGTCTCTTAATAACTCTATGCATTTTCAAATTTCAAAATAAGACAATCCAAATAATACCGCATTCTCAACAATTCAATCGGTTACCTCTTCGAAGCAATCCGTCCATTTCTTCCTCAGCAAACCAAACACAACCGGTTCGCCTTCGCCTTCGTTCGAACACTCCTCCGTGACACGTAACGCCACTTTCAACACCGTCAACCTCTCCGCCGCCTCAACAACCTTCCAAACCACCAAATCACTCTCCACTAACCCTAACTCCTTACTCAATTCCAAAACAACTACCACTAACCCTAACGCATCCTTCTTTTCTTTCAACTCAACATGTTTTAACCTAATTTGATCAACCGTTTGTTTAATTTCAACGTCTATTGGTTTGGACACGAGTTTGTTGAGGTCGGAAACGTGAGTAAAAAGCTGATCGGATAAAACGACGGCGTTTGAGGAGTTGATGAATAAGTCAGAGAAGTCGTGGTGGTGAGAGAGTATGTAGGTGTGGAGTTTGGATTTAATATCGAGTGAACGGATATTGAGACGGTCGATTAATAATCGGAGATCTGGTGTGGACAGAGGTGATGAGTCGTCTAGATCGTGTGATGAGAGGAGATCACGAACGTTGATTGAGTTGAACAGCACGTCCATTGGAGAGAAGACGATGGTAACGGTTGTGGTGCTAATGTGCGCCGGTGGTGGTGGTGGTGGTGGTTAGGATGGTGAGGGATTTGTTGAGCAGTGATGTGCAGCCGTTTTTACATACCAAACGAACTCAAACTCGAGAGATGTTTGCCTCCCCTTGTCTGGTGAGCGTTTCGTAATTCGGCTCTACGAGAACCTTGGAATCAATCCGTAGAATCTTAGACCACATGTAATGGTGCGAAAATTTTCAAGCCCCCTCCAAATGTCAATGGTTGATAAAAAAAAGAACTTAGATTCACGCCATTTTTTGCCGTTAAAGTTTTCACACCATCGACACAGAAAAGAAGATTCACGCCCCAGGGGCGGTGTTGGGGCTTGAAAGGGTGTTTTTGGGGCAATCCACGCCCAATTCACCTTTCCACTATACTTGATCTTAGACCCGAACCATTTTAAATATATGAGTCGGCTTTTAGTTCTAGATTTACATGAAATATCGGTTTCGGATCAAGATCGGTCTCAAACCCACTGTTTTAGTATAAGAACCACAAGAATCGTTTGTATCTTAACATGAATGTATAAAAAACTACAATTTATAAAAATGATCCAATAGTTATGTACTGTTAACGTAAAAAAATAAAACAATACTCTTCTTAGTCTTTTCACTATTCTTTTTTATGTGTTATTGTAATTGATTTCATGTAATGTTTATAAAATATTATTTCTAGGATAACAATGTATTTTTCGTGCAATTTTTTTCGACTTGATATATATGTATAAATGCGATATATTATATAATATATTTATTATATCAAAATTTGTAGTAAATATTTGTGTATGTTTTGTGTTTCTAATGTATACGTAACAGATTCGCATAATGTTTCGAGTGATGATAATGACAAATTTTTTACGAAAACATAAGTCGAGAAATGAAAAGGGACTTAAAAGGGGACACTCATATGCTATTGTTAGAATCGTATGGAGGAATTTTTTGACAAACATGGTAAAAGAATAGGAATAAATAACCCTCTAACGATGTATTATATAAAATTTTCTGGAGGGCAGACACTTTCCCTGGCCCATCAAAACCTTTAGGACCCGGAACCACATAGTTTTTTTAAGGTTCAGCTCTTGGTTCCCAATTTCAACAACAAAAAATCAAGTGTATACGGTTCTGCTGAGTCCTAGTTGGATAGGTTCTAACACTTTGCACAACCATTATGTCACGTCAAAAACGCCCCAAAGTATCCTAGAACCATCAAATCACTACCGGTACTCTAGGGTAATTTGCCTATAATTGTTTATGTTTTTAAATTAAAGTAAAACAATTAGTGCAACTAAAATTAAATATCTTAAATTACATAATTGAAACAATAAAAAACGAAAATAACAAGAAACGACAATTTATATATATAAAAAAAACAGCTAAATGATCCTTCGGACAATTATATGTTCCCATAATTTCTCTTTTGAGAACTATTGTAATTTTCTACACCGCGGGATCTAGATGGTCGTGTATTTTAAAATCTTTATAAAATATCGACTTAGCAACACTTTCGTGTTGTTGCTTAATCAACTGTCTAGATTCCAAAAGATGTTCTTTAGCTTCCATCACCTTTTGAAATGTCGCTTCCTTCCTTGACGTAGACGCGTCTAATTTTCGACCAACAAACATTGATTTGATGACGCAGTCGGTTGTTTACCCCTTTTCTTCGGTTCCGTGGGGCTAATTTAGTAGTTCAAGTCCGGCATCGACGTATCGACTGCCCTAAAATCTTCAAATGCACCGAAGTTGGCAGATTCCGATGATTTACTCTTGCCGGAACTACAACCGGAATCCTTGTTCAATAACCGGACTTTGACCCACTTCTCATGGTCTCTAGCAACCTTCCACGTCCACCGTGCTTGAAATCATGTTTGTGTTTTGCTCGGTAATCATCAAGCGATTTTTCCATGACATTCAAATCGTTGCACCCATTTTTTTTTTCAATACCTAGAATAACAAACATATTAACCAAAATTAACAAAAAAAATAATTTAATGAATGTAACTAAAAATAACTATAAAAAAACATTTTAACGCTTGTATGTGATAGCCGTTGAACCAATTTAACTTTGTCAACATATTTTTCTATTTTGTGCTTACTTGATCAACAGTTCGCTCGCTTCCACTCTTAAGCTTGTTCAAGTGTTTAGAAGACTTTCCACAAACTATCTTTTCTTTGTTGATTTCCCTTTTCCCGATCGGTCGAGACGTGAACGTAAGCTTGAGCTAAAATTATTTCTTCGTCTATAGTCCAATCCTGTCGTTTGGCCCGATTTGTAAGTTGTCTCTTCTTTTTCTTCCATTTAACAACTTCAACTACATTCTACTCGTCCTCTTCTTCTTCTTCAAACTCATCATCTTGCACATTCATTTATCCAAATTTGTATCGAATTGTGTTTCTAGCACACGATCGTCGTCATCATCACCAAAGTCTTCAAAATTTGGCGAGTCATGATGAACCGGTTCAAAGGAGGACATTTGATGTGGTGGGCTCCTATATGCTCAACAACTTCAACTACATCCTCCTCTTCTTCATCTTCTTCAAAACTCATCATCTTGCACGCTTATTTATTGTATCGAATTGTGTTTCTAGCACACGGTCGTCGTCAGCATCACCAAGGTCTTCATAAAATTGGTGGGTCACGACGAACCGGTCAAGGGAGGACATTTGATGCGGTGGGCTTCTATACACGAAGCTATTCAAAACTTCTTGAGAAAAGTCAAGTCAATCACAGGTTGTGAAAGCATAGCTTGGGATGGGCTGTTCATATTTTTCATATTTATCCGAAACCTGAACCCGACCCAAATTCGAAGCCACCCGGACCCGATTTCGAGAATACCTTACCAACCCGAAACCGAATAACCCAAACCTGACCAACCTGAACCTTAAATGGTTTGGTTACCGAGTCACTTTTTCATGGCCGGAAACCCAAACAACCTAACCTGATAAACCCGAAATTTGAAAAACGATAAAAAAACTGAACAAATAATGTATTTTTTACCATTTCGTTTTGGTTTAGAGTTTATGGTATCTAAAACATTAAGTTTTATTACTTTTGAACATTATCATATCATACTGCCAATTAATGTTTGAATATTGATGATATTTTCTAAGTAGCATGATGAACTTTGTGACAAAAACCTGAATAAACCGAACCCGATCTTTAAGTGGTTCGGTTATCTAGTAACTTTTTCCCAACCAAAAACCCAAATAACCTGACACAAAAAACCCGAAACCCGAGGAAAAATACCAGAAGAACACCCCTAGTTATGAATAAATATCATGTCAGTATTGGCCATAATCAATATTCTGTGAAGATTGTGGTGGTAAGAAAAAAACTGTGGCGATGATTGTGGTTGCAGTGTATAAACGTCTGACAAAAACGCCCACATGTGGGTGCGAACAGTCCCGTCGTGGGTTTGAACCCCCCCCCCCCAACACACACACCGTTTGTTTGAACTCTCATCGCGTGGGTTTGAACCTCCCCCATTTGCTTGAAAAACCGCCTCGTTTGCTCGAACCTATCCCTTAGGATTTTTTGTTCGGACAAGCAACCAAATTTTTTTTTGTTGATCCATACCTTTAGTTAGTGAGTATAGGTTTGACGACTATGAGAGTGTTACCTTGTTGGTTTTGATTTGAAGTGGAGAATATATTAAGTTTTGAAAGATGTATATAGGTTTTAAATTATAAGATTTACATAAAAATTAAAAAAAAAAGGCTGGTGGCCTAAATTTGACTATTGCCAACGGTCGAAAATTAATGTATTTCACCAATATGGTCCTTAGTTACTTCTTGTCGAGAATCATGATAAGTGACTGTTGCCGAGAGGATAACGACGATGTTATTGATCAACAACCGTAGCCGAGAAGCACTCCCCGAAGGCGAGAAGTGCCCGTCCCCTCAACATATGTGGCTTTTTGAATTGAACATGCATACAAACTAAAAAGGCTTGATGCATTAGTTGATGGAGCGTGAGAACCTTTTTAAAGCCATTTTTATAAACACATTTTCGTTTCCTTACGAACGAGGTGAGACACATGTTTTATAAGATTTTATTCACATTTTTTTTTATTAATCAATTTCAAATAATAATCTATTTAAACTTTTTCAAAGTCTATTTTGTTCTTCTTATTCATCATTGTGGATTTACAATTTATAGATTTTTTTTTTTCAAAATCAGTTATATTTTTTTTATATTAAAACGAGGGCCAAAATTAAAATCTCCTTAATGTTGCACTTGCACCCTCCTATTGACATGATTTCATTATGTATCGTGGACAAAGTAGTGAAGGGACTCAGGGAGTGGAACCCAACCCACCTAAGGAACACCACCTCTATGGTGGACGGGTTTGGGCGTGACCCTAATGGTGTGGGAGATGAGACGAGCGTGGGGGCACTAGGTGTA
The DNA here is from genome assembly GCA_030844895.1 of Ambrosia x helenae. Lineage (NCBI taxonomy): Eukaryota > Viridiplantae > Streptophyta > Magnoliopsida > Asterales > Asteraceae > Ambrosia > Ambrosia x helenae. The sequence continues at coordinate 96,146 of JAUTDX010000944.1, forward strand.
GTGAGGTGATTGGTTAGTTATTTTAAAAACAAAATTCACCAGCCATTGATTAGTTGGTTATTTTTAAACCCAAGTCCTTCCACTCCTTTACCTTTAGGACTGAAGTTGGAGAGACCGGTTGTTGTTGAAAGGTCGACATCATCATTTAATAAACTTGCATGCATCTTCAGAAATGTCAATATTGTTTTATTTAATGAATACTATTTTTAAAAAAAAGTTGAACATGTTACTTATTGTTATTTATAAACTATAGACAGATACACAAAAAGATTACATTAAAAGCGAACAATAACATCAACGATAATTCCTAAATAAACATTATTATTATCACCAATACATAACAAAACCGAAGGAAACATTTCACTTAGAATTCTAAATCAACTCTTTTTACATTATACATAATACCATAAACATAACAAAAACCCTTTGTAATATAGCACATGATCCATCACATGATCCATAGTAATCATACTTATCTTAATTTCTTCTATTTATATAATCCAAACCTACTACAATAGTGTAGATAGAACGGTTTTAAAACAAATGGTCGGAGATTATACGGTTGGTTTTTCCGTAGGATGGAAAGAATCCCAGAAAACGTATGTGTTGGCGTTTGAGCATGTGAACGGATTGTATTGATCGCACATATATCCATCTCGAATAGTCCTGTTGCGCAACATGCCACTGCTGCTGAGGCAAACCCTGTAAAACGTACCACTCGCCATAAGTCTATGAATGATAGAAAAACGATCACAATATTCATACCATACAGGGGCGGACCTAGCTTGAAGCTAGGTGCCGCGTCCGTTGGTACTCAACTTCACGCGCATAGTGGAAAATTAGTGGAAAATTTGTTTTTATTACGATATTTGGAAAACGTTACTACTAAATGAAAAAAATGAAAAATGTTACTACTGAAATTAATTTCTAGATCCGCCACGGATACCATAAGCACATAATTTAGTTATCTAGGGTAATAAAGGATAATCACCTTTAAAAAAAAGTTAATAAAGGATAATCATTACGAGTTCAAATCATAATATTCAAATCTTAAAGTCTTATCCGTCGTAAATGCTTTCAAAGTTGTTTTACAAAAATATTACCATCTTGTTTATAGGTATAAATTCTCACCATTTGTATCCATAAATGAGTCAGTTAATCTAGGGGCTGTTTAGTAGGCTCTTAATGAGCATCTGAATGGTTAAACGCTGAATGGTTCAGCATTCAACGTGTTTGTTTCAATAGCTGAATGGAATGGTTAAGGTCGAACCATTCAGACTTGGGATGTAGCTGAACCATTGAGCACTTAACCATTCAGATCTTTTTAACCATTCAACATTTGATTCAGCATTTAATCAACCAAACAACCCCTTATTCTTGTCTCTAGCAAGTTAAACGAGTAAGAAATTAAATTGTGTGGAAAGCTAGCTAGCCAGTCAACTCAATTAGACCCCTAAAAATATTTAGAAACTCATTTTGACCCGTTACTCAAGTGCTAATAATAACTTATTTTGTCAAGTATACTTTTTTTTGTTACTAATTTATAATTGAAATAAGCTAGAGGGAGTGAGGTACTAAGAAGAGAGAAGCTAACATTACCAAAAGAGGAAGGTTTTTGCACAATTTGCTCGAAATGGGATACGGGTTAGAAAAGACGATTTTGCTCCCCGCAAGTTCGTTATTCAATCGTTCCACCAAGCCACTCAACTTCCCATTAAACTGCATTGCCACCTTATTATACTCGTTGTTGCACGTACCACCATTTCCATTCATAAAACTCGTGGTTCTCTCCAATGGCAAACAACCCATTGGCGGAAGACCGCCTAGCGAAACTTTTCTTGCGCCAAGACATAGAGTTCCTTGATAAATGACTCGGCAATAGAGACTAGATAATCTTGATATTGGTTGATGTTGTATTGGGATCTCCTGTTGGGAAGTGTATAGTAGTTCTCAAGGAAGTCATTGGTGCCCATACTTGTAAGGTAGACTGCTTCTGATATAATGTTGTTGGCTTTTTGATCACCCAAATGGTCTCTTAGTTTCTTTTGGTATTCCTTATAGTACTCCACTTCCTTCCATAGAGGTAGCACTGACTGCATTTGAAAGATATCAATGTTATTATTCATATAATATATTAATTGTATACATTTTAGAAATACAATGAAACTAGCTAGAATTCAAATTCCATTGACCATTAATATTGTATTTTAATGTTTTTTATATTATTACTATACTAGATCAAGGTCCATATTCTATATTTGTTGGTTTTGATTAAATTTTTATATATTTTTGAATTGTTATTATTATTGGTTAGTATCAAATATATGATTTTATTATCTGGTATATTTAATATGGAGTATTTTATAACTTTAAAACTGCTTACCTAAACTTTTTTTAATTATTTATAAAAGAATGTCATTAAATACAAAAATGTTAATAATCAATTCTTGTAAGCTATATTTTAACCAGCATCACAAGTATCCCAACCGCCGCTTTAGTAAGCGTGTTGTGTTCATGTTGACCTGTTTAACATTTGTAGTTAAACTGTTGTGTGGTCGATCTGTTTAATCCGTTTAAACTTATAATAAAAAAGAATCTATAAGTTGAACTTATTTACGACACGTTAAACCCATATTATTATAACCCATCTACAACCCATCAACTTTTGACTTCTTAGATGAATAGTAAATGGATTACAAAGGCTGTGTTCGTATTACATTCTGAGTGTGTTGAGTTACCCCATTTGTAATCTGATTACAAACCATTTACAATCAACCAACTTGTTGATTTGTTGAATGAAATGCAGAAATGGTATATGGGGTACACATGTCATATTCCAATTACAACATTTTGAGTGCATCAATTAATCTATCCCGTTTACAATTTGATTACAAACCATTTACAATATGCCAACTTGTTAGATGAAATGGTACATGGTTTATACATATCATGTTCAAGTTGCATGATTTTGAATGTGTCCATTTAACCCTTTACAACTTGATTATCCAAACCATCTACAAATCGACAACTTGTTTTTACGAGTTAGATGAAATGGTTTATGAGTTACACGGTTCATATTGGGTTTACATGAATTTGAATGAATTCATGTTGAAGCCTATGCTATAACCTGAAGAAACATATATAATTAAACCCGCAAAAGTAATATTGGATAAACGCATAGATTTGGTAGTAATTATAGATTTGCTAACAGGTCACTAGGTCAATAACACGACTTAATCTATTAAATGTATTTTTTTCTAGAACGGCTAATATTATTAAAGGGGTTATGCGTCTACTTTTTCATGTATTTATGATTTATTGTTTTAACAGGTCACTAGGTCAATGACCCTGTGGTCTAGTGGTGGAAAGAACTTGGTTTCTCCTTGGAAAGCCAGGTTTGATTCCCACTGGCTGCAGGTGAGGTGGGAGGTTTTCAGGCTTAGCCTGTTTCCTACCCTGGAGTGCCCGGTTCGAACCCACATCGGCGGACTATGTTCATGTATAGCCCTGAGCGAGATGCCGTTAAAAAAAAAACAATCTGAACTTGCATTTATAGTTGTAAATGTATAAAATAAATGATGTAACGGTGTTAATGTTCAAAGCATTAACTGTTTTTTTCTGGTATCTATAATTTATTGACCTTTAATACTACGTTTATTCAGAATAAATGTATATGAATGTAAAATTTGAAGTACATTAACATAAAAGCTTCGTGTCCTAACCCTTGTGGTGCGGTGATAAATGTATTGGTGTTTCAAGTGAGAGATTTGAAATTCAAGCCTCAAAAGAGGCAAAAATATGTTTATTTAAAGGGGAGAAAGATTTAATATAAAAAACATATAAGTTTACTTTTTCTGTTAAAAAAAGTGTATGATTTAAATTTTTAAAAAAAAAAAATTAAGATAGCTATTTTTAGAATATTCATACAATTATGTTCATATTAAATAAAAACACACATTTATAGCTGTGCAACACCCAAACAAGTTGCACGTATCCGCAATGTCTTGGTGAAATGCCCACCAAACAAATTATTTGGCACGTCACAAGTGTTTTATGATGTTTTTAACAATTAGCTTTTTTTTTCTTTAAAATAACATTATTATTATTATATATATTAATTATTAACACATTGAGGAACAGTGTGTGAACTGATGGCGAAATTGTAATTTCGCCCAAACCTACTAGGTTAGTATAAACACATGAATCTTGCTTCAACCCTCCGTACAAGATCTTGTGTATCTTATAATTATGAGTAACTCGAAAAAACTTACAAGCACATCAGAAGTGGAATTTATCGTAACCGGTACCGGCAGAGGCAAAGCAAACCCGGTAGCAAAATCCGAGATGTTGTATGCAGGGTCTAAGTAAGCAGGCACGTACGGTCTCAAACCGAACGACTCGGATATAAAATCAGACGGGAACACGTCCGTTTGAGAATCGCCCGGGTCGCCTTTCCACCAAAAAAGTCTCGACCATATGCCGAAAATTGCTCTTTAAAACCGTTTGGATTGGTTGTTTGTTTCCAGCGTCAACAGAGGAGTCACCGAACACGATCACTGCCGGACCGTGGCCCCGGTAGTGTAGATTTGCATGATGAACATTGCAAAACAATGTGAAAACCCATTTCTATGTTTTTGAATGAAGAATGCTTAGAGAAGAGTGATAGCATAAATGAACATAAATATAGGGCAAAGAAGAGTGGTGTTGGAGAGCAATGAGTTTGTTGTGTAATAAATGACTAATGATATTTATTGTAGTTTTTTAGATGGCACTTAATGGCCAATGGGAGTTTTTAGTTTTTGTATAGAATTTAAAAAATAATTGTCTCATGTAGGTATACGTGGAATTTACACTAATGGATTTCTAGAAGCATTTGATAATCACCTAAAGGAATTCCCGGTTTTAGGGAGACAGGTGCTATCAGAAATGGGCTATGGGTACCTTACTATTTCTACGGTAACAACGTTGTCGGTTGTAGGTAGTGGTTCTGGTACAATTTACGGGTTTGATCACCATGGATGGAATGAGAGTATGGGTTTCTGTCTTTTATGGGTTGGGTAGTTTAGGCCTTAGGGTTGTGCTGTCTCTAAATTTGTGTTTTAAGTTGGTGAATGAGTGAAGTAATGTGGCTATGTAGTATTAGTGAAGTCAGGGTAGTTCAGGGTAGAACTACAATCACGATACTATGTAGAATAATCACATTTCCAAAAGCATTAATTTCTTTTTTCTTGACGGTATTTTTACGAGTGCATATGTCTTGTATTGAGATAAGTTGTGGAGAGAGCTCAGATAGGAGTTAATCTTCATTCTTTCTTATGCCTGCGGTAGTACGGTGTGAGGAAACAATCAGTTAATCTTAGTAGCTTGATACAAGATTGAAACAAGTATGTCATGTAGAGTCTTAAGGTGGTACATGAAAGCTAGGTACGTTTAAAAAAGTGTAAAGATGGTATATCCACTCATTAATGTGTTGGGTCATTTGGTATAAAATAAATAGTTTGTGTCTTCTTGCTCTCCATTAACAATAACCAAGTTTTATAAACATTTTTAGATTACATAAACCATGTCACATAAAAGTTTTGAAAGACCTAAATAAAATTATGAAACTTGATTATCGTTTAATTTGGCATTTTCCTTTTCAGTAAACATGATCTTCCTCAAGTATTATTACAAGTGAACAAACAAAGTTTTATAAACATTTTTAGAGCCAGGTATTATTACATCTGATGTTGCATATTGGCATATGCAAGTGAACAAACAAAGTTATCGGATATTAGTTGATTAGTCAAATAATTATTTATTAGTTACACTTGTTAATAAAAGTTTAATATTATTGGTAGATTAAATTACAAGAAATGGTCCCAACATTTCTATTTTTGTATTTAGTTTCTGAGTGTCTCGAATTACAAAGCCTGTTAACATTATATGATATTGATTCAAAGCCTTTTGAGCTTGGACCACAACCCTGTATCTAGTGGGTTTACCTGTACGTTGCCGCATGATTTAAATAACCTAAACGATAAAATATATTAAAACATACATTATCAATCTAGGATACTGATAAAGATGACACCTCATTCATGTCTTGCTCCTTCCACATCACTTGAGAAAAAGTTATACAATTAGGCTGAAGGGTGTGGGGACGAGATTGGTGCTTCAATTTGATTGGTCTGTCCGTTGTGTTATGAGGGAGACGGGGGAGATGAGGGACGAGGGTGGGGGCGGTGGTTGGGACGAGGGAGAAGGTGGAGACGGTGGGACGGGGGGTTGCCCCATCTGTGCACCCTTCAGCCTTATAACAATAGAAGTTCATTAAATATTAACAATCATGGTGAAACAAAATTTGATTAATTAAATATTAAAATTTATTGACGTACCATGACTAGAGCTTGAGACTTTTATTAACTCAAATTTGGTTATCATGCTAAAATGCAACTTTAAAAATGAGATTTCAACGCAAGGAAAAGAGAAGCAATAAAATGTCATATTAAATTATTTATTAGCATATTACCTTAAGGAGCAACAACCTTAGACTGCCAAAAGAACTCGTAAAATTGCAAAAGTTCTTTCCTTAACTTTTTTTTTTATGTAACCTCCTGAACAAATGTATGTTCATCCACAGCATCCTTCTCATTTATGGTGAACTAGTTCCTCTTTTGCGCAAAATGCACCAATAAAAGAATAGGTAAAAATATATTTTCATTTTCTTCTACATCAATATGTATTCATCTTTGTCGGGGGCTCATTCAGTGCAAAAGAAAAAAAAAACTAATAGTTTCATGCCATATTCTGATAATGCCATGCCTCTCACATGTCACGTATTTTGGTATTACTGAATGGCTCGTGACAAACTAAATATCTTTAACAACACATTTTGTTGTATACATATCTCCCACTTTGAAACTGGAAAGAAATCATTTGATAAAACACAATCTGGAAAATCAAAATTAAATGTTTATTAACAAAAAAAATTGACTTGTCTTTACCTCTATGTAACTCAGTGCAAATGATGAATTCCAAGTAGTGAATGAAATGATAATGTCACTAATTATAATGATCACTGTGTTTCCATGTACCTTTGTGTGCTTTAGTTACAAATGTGTCTTTATATAGGCTCTTAAATAAATACAAGAATAACAAAAGTATGAGAGTTAAACGTATGGAGAGTCATAAGCCCTTACATAAATATAAGAGTAATAAAAATATAGAAGTTAAAAGATATATAAAGTTGTTATATAAATGCATATATGTGGAGAGTCACTAAATGATGTATTCATAACATAGTACAAGTGGATAATGCAAACAAGGCCACTATGAGAAAGTTTTACATAACATCTAGGATTTAAAGCTTGACACATTTGATATCTCTCCCAATGTTAAAAAAGTAATAAAATTACTACGTTACCCTCCTTAATAATGCAATAGAGGTAATTATACTATAATAATA